>JAQQSK010005472.1:0-14894 GCA_028658325.1 Potorous gilbertii
AAAAATCTTTCTTACCTGGAGCTTGGCACTCTAGGCCCAGATTGGTTTTTCTCAGGATTGGATTTTCTCTAAATTCTAGACTATTTAGAAAAAAATTACTAATTTATCCAGAAATGGAATGAGCCATCTAATGAACTGGTGAGTTCCCCACCTCCTTAGAGGTCATACTGAGGTTAAATGACAACTTGTCATATTTGAGTAAAGATTCTTTTCCAGGGATCAAATGGAAAAGTTAGTTGTGGAAGTCCCTTTCAACCCTAAATTTTGTGATACTTCATATAGTGAATTACTTTATCAGTGATGTTTCCCAAGCAAAGAGACACTGACACTTTAATGGAGTAGCCATGCCATAATGAAATAATTTCCACCTTCTTATAATTTAGCTGGACAATCTATATGATTTATGGGCAGAAAGGCTTCCAAAGCCTGGTCCACATCATTAGGGCTATCTCAGGAACAGAAGAGAACTACACAATATAATGTGAAGGAGTTGAAAAATAATACTGACAGAGCTCAAAAGGCTGGAGATGAGTTGAGTTGTTGGAGTGGTATACTGATTAGTTCCTCCTGGATGGAAAACAAGAAAGGTGGATAAGCAGCCAGTCTTGGAATCATACATTTCCCTCATACAGATGGATGACTTGGCAGGTAAGCTCCGAAGTTTACGGGGAGTGTCACTTGTGTTCTCTGCGTCATCTGAGAAACTGTAGCATCAAGGAGCCAGATTCCTTCTAGAGCCTAAATGGCTTTTAGGCAACACATGATTTCAGCACTTACAAGTATCTGTGATTTTATCAATGTGGCTTCTCCCTTTACTCAGACCACAAACCCTGTCACACCTCAGATGATCTTCTTGATTTACTGTGACCAAAATAATTCATCCCCCAGTGATCACAAGCGATGAGAATTTACACCACACTTTCTGGAAAGACCTTGGGAACTAGAAGAGAAAAAAATAGTTAGCTCCTCTTCAGAGGGCTGAGCTATGGATTGAGTTCTTCATTCTAGTTTCATCTCAGACATAGCTTGCAATATGATTCTCCTACTCCTTGTTTTTCCATCTCTTGGAACTATAATATAATTTTCCATCTCTTGGGAACTATAATGACCATTGATTATAAAAAGGACAAAAGTCAAGAATCTTGAAGGAGTGACAAAACATAGAAGGGAAAGGAGACAAATAGTATCCGATTTAAAACTATACTACAAAGCAGTAATCATCAAAACAATTTGGCAAATTCTTTGTCATATGGACTGGGTCTCTGGAGGGGAGAAGGGGACATGGAAAAACATGGGAATTTAAACATATATACAGCCATTTATTTTAAAAAATAATTTAATAATGGTTAAAACAGAGATACTGATCAATGACAGATAAGGTATACAATCTACAGAAGCAAACGGACATAGTAGTCTAATGTCTGATAAATCTAAGGACCATAACTACTGGGGTAAAGACTTACTCTTACACAAAAACTGTCTGGGGAAAACTGAAAATTAGTCTAGCAGAAATTAAGTTTGGACCAACACCTCATAACATCTACCAACATTAGCTCTAAATGAATACTAAATGAAGGACTTATAGATAGATATTATATATTAGGTATATAGAGATGCAGATATATAAAAGACACATTACAAACAAATTTGCGGAACAAAGAAGAAATCTCTTTTTAGATTTATGTTCATGACCAAATAACAGATAGCAGGGGTTACCAAAGATAAAACGTGCAATTTTGATTGCATAAAAAATTTTAAAGTTTTTGCATAAATAAAATGAATGAAGCTAAAACTATAAAGGAAATAGTTAACTGAGGAAAAAAAATTTGCAACAAGTTTCTCTGATAAAGGGTTCATTTCCAAGATATATAAAGAATTGATTGATATTACAAGAGCCATTCCCCAGTCAACAAATGATCAAAGGATATGAATATGCTGTTCTCAAAATAAGAAATCTAAGCTACCAACAGCCATATGAAAAAAATGCTCCAAATCATTAATAATTGGAGAAATATAAATTAAAGCAACCCCAAAGGTTTACCTTAACACCGCCAGACTGGTAAAGTTGCCAAAAATGGAAAATGAAAAATGTTGGAGATACTGAAGAAAACTGATATACTAATTACTATTAATGGAGCTATGAATTGGTAGGGCCATTCAGGAAAACAATTTGGAATTATGCTTGGTAAATCACTAAATTGACCATACCTTTTGACTCAGTAATACCTCTATTAAACTTCAATGACTCTGGAGGAGAGAGTGGGACTGATGACTTTGCACAGCTCTGCCTCACTTAAATTCAATTCACTCTCAAATCAAGACATCACCCTTGTGATGCCACTGGTGCTCTTTGGCAACGATGGATGTACAACAACAACAACCTCTACTGGGCTTATATCCCAAAGAGATCAAAGAAAGAAGAAAAAAAACTATATGTAAAATATGTATATATATATGTATATATATATATATATATATATATATATATACATATATGTAGCAATTCTTTTGGGGCTAGCAAAGAACTAGAAACTAAGGGGATGCTTATAAATTGGAAAATATCTTAACAAATTATGCTATAGGAATGCAATAAAAATAGTATTGTGCTATAAAAATGAGAAAGGGGTTGGTTTAGGAAAAACTTTGGAAGATTTACGTGAAGTGACACAGAGTAAAGTAAGCAGAACTAAGAAAATTGATACAACAACATCACAAAGACAAAAAACCTGGAAAGAACTGTAAACTCTGATTAGTGCAGGAATCAACCATGACTCCAAAGGTTTGATAAGGAGCCATGTCATCCACCTTCTGATAGGGATGTGATAGATTCAACATGTAATAGATGCAGAATGAACCCTACATTTTTGGCTATGGATAATTTGGTAATTTATTTTGCTTAACTATGCATATTTGACACAAAAGTTTTATTTTTCCTTTAGTCCCAATTGGGAGAAGTGGGAAGAAAGAAAATAATGCTTATTTATTTAAAAACAAAACTGATTTAAAAACAATAAGAGTATATCATTTGATTCCTCTGTGGGTCCACATGCCGTTCCTGAGACTTCCCGGACCAAAACATTCTTCTCTGACTTCCATGTTTTGTTTTCCCCTAAAATGCCTTCTGAAGACAAGAATGAGGTTTCTCTTCCGTATTTGTATCCCCAAAACTCAGCATAAAGGTTAGTGCTTAGTAAATGCTGAATAAATGCATTTCATTCATTCCTATTCACTTGTTGTACGACTTTAGGCAAAGCCTGAATAGTCTTGCCCTTAATCAATATGACTTCACAGCAATGTGTTCTAGCTCCATCTTCTGAGAGCTGAAGCTTCTTTCCCTAAGGTTGTCTTCAGTATCTTTGAGGTTCTTCCCCATCCTTCCTGGACTCATTTGTAGGAATCGGCTGATAGCGATGCCTGCAGGTAACTAGACCAAGTTGAACCAAAAACATCACACTTGTCACAGATATCAGGACAATTAGAAGAGAAACATAAGAATATGGAGAGGGTAGAAATGATATGCCCTACTGTCTACAATTGTAGAACGATGATCCCTGACAATGCGTTCTCAGGTTTCATAGGTGAGCATGGGAGGGAATTGGAAGTGTAGGTTAGAAACAGTTCTACATAGAGCTGGATGGAGCAGGTATGACATTTAGATATCCATCCACCTCAGTTTTTGTGGTTGTTTTTGCTTTTTTGTTGTTACTTTGCTTTCAGAATTTGAGGACCACGGAGATGTTGGTTCAAAGTAGTACTAAGCAAAGTCAGTGCCTTTTCTAATACCGCCCACTATATACCTTTGCATTGAAAGTCAAGGTAAATATTATAGGCCTTCCTCTCATTCCAAAAGTTCATAGTAATGTGATAGAGATGCATCAGATGTTTGGAATGGCTAAAAAGACTCCTTTACCTGCAAAGATGTTACTTCTGCTTGAAGCAGATACACTAAAGTGCTGAGAAATATTGCCAGACAATGCAACCATGATCACCAGGTATACAATGAGGATGCAATGTATGTTTTTATCCAGAAGGAAGTTTTCCAGGTAGAACCTAAAGGAGAAAAGCAATGGCAGCACTTAGGAAATAAATACCTTTATAATTCTCCAAATTGACTTTCTGGGGCTTCAGCAGAGCATCCCATAAAGAGAATCAATAAATCAATAAACATTTATTAAATACCTCCTATATGCCAGATACTAAGCTAAAGGTTAGGGATACAAGAAGAGGCAAAGACAGTCCCTGTCCTCAAGGACCTTATAATCTAATGGAGTAGACAAGAAGCAAACAAATATATACAAAGCGATATATATATGTATATATATATATATATGTATGTATGTATGTATGTATGTATAGGATGAACAGTAAAAATTAACAGAAGGAAGGCACTGGAATTAAGAGGGGTTGGGGTAGGCATCCTGTAGGAGGTGAGATTTTAGTTGGAACATAAAGGAAGACAGGGAAATAAATAGTTGGAGTTGAGGAAAGCGGTCTAGGCATTGGGAACAGTCAGAGAAAACGCTCAGAGCCAAGAGATGCAGCGTCATGTTCATGGAATAGCCAAGAGGCCAGTGTCACTAGATCAAAGAGCATGTTTTTGGGGAATGACTGTAAGAAGACTGGAAAGGTGGGAGGAGGCATGGCTATGAAGGGATGTGAATGCCAAAAACATCATTGTTACCAAGTAAAAGAATTAGAATTGCTTTTCTTTTGTTTGTTTCCCCCTATTCTGAGGGCAGTCTACTACACAGCAGACAAGGCCTGTACTCTGGATGGGGAGTTGAGAAAACCAAAGCCTATGCTCTCTCTTCCCCATAATTACTTAATAATGCTTATGTCCTTGGGGGTGTCATAGGCGTGAACTAAAGTTCAAGGGTTTGGGGATCGGACCTTATGGAGTAGGGTTTCTTAACTGTGTGTGGGATGGTGAGACCTCTACTCAGATTGATTACTCAGAGGCATCTCCAAGTACAAACAGAAAGTCCTTTATCCAGCTCTTGTAAGAAGCGGACTTCACCCTCCCCAAGCAGATTGGAGGAGGGGAAGCACCTTACAGAAGCAGATGCATGGTTATATACCAGAAAACCAGAAAACTCACCCCTTACCATTTCGGTCAAGAGCCTGAGCAAGTGATCTTATTTTGACATATAAGGAACTGGGAGTCAGGAGCCTGAGCAAGCAGATTATTTTCAGAAATTTGATTAGGAAATGGGTTAAGCAAATCTGGGGAGAGGAACGACAGGTGGTTTCACAACTTTAAGTTTCCCCATATCATATGATTTCTGAGAAATTGAAACTCAGGCCTAGAGTCTGATCTACTTCAGATTTAAGTTCTTGAGAAGTTTTCACTAGCCATCACACTCATGGGGATGGTAAAATTAAAAAAAATTTACAGATAGATAACTATATCAATATAATTCGTCTCCTTTCTGTGCATACATTTTGTTTTAGGCATCTAAAAAACTTATTCTGAAAAGGTAGTCATAGGCTTCACCAGACATCCCAAGGGGTCTGACCCAGAAAAAGGTAAGTACTATACTAGAGAGTGAAGAGTATCTCCTGAGCAGCATTACCTCTTAGAAAAAGTCTAAGATTCTGGGGCATCACTCTTCAACTTTTCCATCCTGGTCCTCACCTCCATGGCTGGGAGAACAGGAATGGAGATTTACGACTTGAAGAAGAAAGGAAGCAAGGACCTTGCTCTGACAGTGAGCGATTCCAACAGTGGCGGTACAATGGGAAGGAACAAAGCTTATTCAGCCTAATATGATTGTCTTATTGAGGGGTTTAATGGGCTATTTGAATGCTTTATTATATTTTCAACACTTGCTTATTATTCTTGTGAGTCTTTTGCATCTTCTGCATTATCTGTGAATTGAAATAAAGACTGTTTGCCCAGGAGCTTATGATTCTATTATCTACATTTGAAGAGACTTAGATAAGCGCTATTCCCAAACTATATTTCGAGATTTCCAGGCAGGTGGAAGCATAAATGAGCTAAAGAGAGAAAGTTATCTGGGTTGGACGTGATCCACGAGGGTCCAGGAGCTTTGGAGACCTTAGGCTATAGGTTACAACATTGAAGACATCAGAATTGAGATCAAAGGCAGTGATCAGTATTGTTCCAGAGGGCCAATGACAAAACTTTCCTTCTCTCAGTAGAAATGCTCTTCCTTATATGTTAAGGAAAAATCAGCTAACTCAATGAATGTTTATCAGGAAATGATTTGGCAGTACTAGGAATTTTACATTACACTATAAAAACAAAAGCCATAAACAAAACAGTTTTGAAAGAACAGAAAATAAAAAACTAGAATTCTTTCCTATTCAGTCCTCTCCTTTTCCTTTTCCTTGGCTTTCCTGATCAATTTAACCCAGTTAGGTAAGGGCTGAATATTTTCACATTTGAGAGTGAAAAATCCATTTTAGTCAAAAAATGGAGCCCACAAGTCAGTTACTGTCATATTGTAGAGCTGCACAGATCTATCTATGATTCTAATTGATTTCTTCTAAAGTTAGACAAGGAATTTTGATGTAAAATTTCCTCCTGAGGAAAGGGCTTAAGGCTCCATCCTTCTCCAAACTCTGGTGTTCTGGCCAAGAATTTCATTGAGGATCGATCCCATGCAGATGAAATAGAGGTCATTTTCTCACTGAAGGAAATGTAAAGGGTGAAATCAGAGTTGTAGGAAATAATCAAGAATGCATAATATGGATGAAATTCCCATGAAAGAAGATAACGGATGACAAATAACTGAACCTGGCACATAGTAGGCACTTGAAAAATGCTTGTCAATTGGTTGACTGACAGAGTGAGAAGGCCCCATTTTCGCTGGGGTCACCTAGGAAGACATCCAAATTTCAGTGACCTTAGAACAGAGGGGCAACAAAATGACTGGCTGAGAGAGCCCGGTGAAGATGTTGACTGTTCTTTCTCTACCCTCAGTCTCAACACTGAGGCCAATATTATTCATAGAAATTCTAAATTCAGAGCTGGAAGAGACCTCAAAGGACATCTAGTCCAATATTCTCATTTTACAGGTGGGGAAACTGAGGCCTTAGGAGGTTAAGTCATTTGCTCAAGGTCACACAGCAATGGATGAAGTTCATAAAGCATAAACTGCTGACGTGGACCCATGGCATTTTTGACAGAAGCATCAAGGAACAAATTTGGAGTGGGTCCTGCCTCTTCTTCTTGGAAGTAATCTTGAAAGTTAAGATTCTACTCCTGAAATACATCTAGGTTCTACCAACAGCCTATTAGAAATTTTTCAAATCTTTCTTGAAGTGATTTAAATTTTCAGTCCATATCTGCTTTACCTTCCCAGAGCATATCTATTTCTCTGTGTCTAATAGTACTACGTAAATTCATCTTTAATGATCCTAAATTTACCGCTTTCAAACTTTTCACAAAAAGCAGTATTGTAGAATTGGAGGAAGATCACCCGGGTTCCAGGTCAGTCTGAAGACCTATCATTAAGTAACCTTGACCAAGTCATGACCTTGAGCAAGTCCCATTTAACTGAGTCTCAACTTCCTCATCTGTAAAATGACAGGGGTAGACTAAAAGAACTTTAATTTTCCAGGTAAAACCTGATAGAGAGAACAAAGACAGCATTTATGACATATTTTTTAAAAAATTTCCCTAAAATGAAGTGGACATCTGGGATATGGGCAGAGAACCCTATAGGAGAAATAATCTCAGGGCTGTAGAATTAAGGAGTATCCTCTTCAAATGAGATAATATTTGCAAAGTGCTTAGCACAGGGCCTGGAATACAATAGGTATTTAATATCTGCTCCCCTTCCCTCCCCCAATTTTCCTCTGGTTCTAGAAATGATGGAATTTGGTAACCAAGTCAGTATTAACTCTAGCTATATCTTGCATCGCTCTCCAAGCTTCAATCATATCACCTGAAAGTCTTTATCTTTCCAGCATTCACAATACAAAGCATCAATCCTAGTCTACAAGAGAAAACTGGCTTAGAACAGCAACAAATCTTAGCTGATGATGCTTTGCTTTTTAACATCACCAAAGTACTCTGAAAGCATTCTTAAGTCCTGATCCCAACCCTGTGAGTTAGGCAGGTGCTGTCATCTTCATTTTATAGTTGTAGTTGCATGGAATGATTCACAGTTTTTCGGGTCTTAGTGACCTAGTGGTAGACAGGATCAGAATTCCGATTTCTTACCTCCTAGCTCAAGGGCTTTTGATTTGGGACTTTTTTTCCATCAGATTAAACTGCCTCAACTTAGCATAAACAAAACAGAAACTACAGTACCTGATTTTTTTAAATTCTGAAGGTTCTATTGATTTGGGCCTGTACTTAGCAGCCATACCCCACATTCCCCAATTACAATTACTTAAGACAGTTTGCATGAATTATGCTGATGATTAGCTTGAGAAATTGTCATATTGTGATTGGTATAGAAAATACTGTAAATCAAATTAAATGCCTGTTGAATTCATATCAATTTTAAAAAATAAAATTCAGATGCTTCTTTCAGGAAGCTTTCTCTGATTCCTTCCTCAGTGATAGCAACTTTCCCCACCCTGGACTTTATATAGCATTCATTCTGTCCCTCTCTTACACACCTATTTAACAAATCTGTGTAACAGTAAGAATCTGGGGATTTGGTGTTACCAAATCCTTGAATTTTAGAGTTTGAAGGGATCTCAGGGAACATCTATAGTTCAATTCATACCTGGAAAAAAAAATCTCTACAACGTATGACATTTATGTGACAAGTGGTCAACCAGCCTTTGAGAGGGCTCCAAAGAGGGGAAGTCACTACCTCCTGAGGCAGCCCCTTCCCATTATGAATAATTCTGATCATTAGGGAAATTTTCCTTACAAAAGCTTAAAATCTACTAAGGAATCAGGAATCCTTGGTTCAAATATTGGCTCTGAAGTTTGTTAGACATATAGCTACTTGCATTCCCCTTTGGGAGGTTCTGTTTTCCCACCTGTAAAATGGGGACAGCAATCTTTATACTGCCTATCTCATAGAGTTGTGATGAAAACACTTTGTAAACCTTAAAATGCTATACAAATGTGAGGCATCATTAGTATTATATTATGTCACAATTAGCTAATTGTGCTTATGTTGTCTCCCAGCTAGCTCCAGGAAAGCAGGGACTGTATTTTAGTTCAATGTTCAGTATCTACAAACAGTAGTAGTCACTTCATCATGTTTGTGTTGAGTTGAGATGAGTTGACTTGAATTGACTGGAGCTGAATGGAAATCCAGACCCTTACCTAGTCAGTGAGGGATGAGTTACTCAGCAGAGCACCAGCAACATGAGAAGAATAGACAGGACAACAGTAGTGGAAGCTTGGTTGGCTACGCCTGCGGCATATATCAACACAACTGCAAAGTTCAATAGTGTTGCCACTGTGGTCCGTGTGGCATAAAGTGCAACTCCATTCTGCACCTGTGGTTTCTAAAAACTTACACCCAGATGCAAACCCTTCAGCCTGAGAGATTTATAACAAAAGTTATTTTTATGGGTGGTTGATGTTGTTGACCAGACCTGTGATTTCATTGATAGAGGGAATTCCAAGTGAGGAAATTTCCTCCACCAATGGAGATTGCAACCTGCAACTTAAGAGCCAGCAGGTTGCCTGTGGGACTATGAAAATTTAAAGTGTTTCAACCTGCATCACACAACCGATATGTGTCAAGAACCCCCATCTCCACACTTCTCTTTTAATTACTACATTGCAGCTGTCTCTTCTATTACATTACTGATAGCCATTTTGGTCTGAATCTGTGATTTTATTGGTGTGGGGAACATCTGGTATAGATGCTACCTCATGAATGGAGATCTTTGTAATTTATAGTCCTGGAGAGAAGCCTGGGGCACCCTAAGGTTAGGTGATTTGTCTGTAGTCACACAACTATAAGAAGTCAGAATCTGACCTCAGATCTTCCTGTATCTTGGCCCTCCATTGGCTAGGTTCTGATACTGGTCAATTACTGAAAAAAAAATAGCTCATGTTTACATGGCGCTTTAGGGTTTGCAAACTATATTCCTCATAACAATCTTGTGAAGTAGGTTAGTAGGTTGCACAAGTTTTTAAAAATTTATTTAAAAATTAATTTTATTGATATCTTGTTTTTTATATAGCCTAAATTTCCCTCTGTAAGCTTCCTCCTCTCTCTGCCCAGAGAGCCATTCTGTACAATATATTATCATTTTACAATTGAGGAAATTAAAGGTCAGGGAAGAAAAATGACTTGCCTGATCATGTAGTAAGTTAGTTATTGCAAGTCAGAATTCCATCTCCAAGTCTATGGTTCTTTCCTTTACCCCAGGCTGCCTCCCTTATGATGGCTCAGATCATGGATATGTGAAAATAATGGATTATTCGAGGGAGGAAGCTTCCAACTTCTTTCCCAAAGAAGACAATGGAATAATTGAAACGGCCCATGTTGCATAAGATGATAATTTGGAAAAGGGCGGAGGAACTTTGGGGGCCCTGAAGCATTGGTTTTGTGTGTTGGGCATTGTTCAGGGCTGGCAAAGGACAGTTTGAGAAGTTGCTTGGATAATAAATGCCTCTAATTGACTTGTACCTGCTGCCATTTTAGTAAATGTAAGCACCTTGAGGGTGAAAGTTATTTCATTTCTACCTCAGTTTCCCCAGCTCCTAGGACACATTGACAGTTTAAAGGATATAGTTTGATATGTTCAAATTCAATCTATTTCAGCTGCTAAGACTGGCTGTGCCAGGCCTACTCTGTTTCAGGAAAATTTCCTCTTTCATCAATGATCTGTAATAACCACAAGATCTGCAATACTTAGTCCTTTCCCAATACCTCTAATTCTCATTCTTTGTCCTTCAGATGACCTCCTTGTGACCTTAAAACTTAACTTCACTTTTCACCCCAAGTCTTCGATCCCTTTCCCTTCGCTTGGTCTCCAGCCAACCCATGCCTTTGGAAAAGTCTTCTGCAATGTCAGTAGCATCTCGTTAGCTGCTGACACCATAAACCTGGAGTTTGGCTTCATAATATCTCTAGCAAAGTGTGACTGGGTTTGCCCTTAGGGCCGGTTGGTCTTGGCCTTCTGTGCCATGGCTGATGGAACTGAATCTGGATGAATCTAGCGTTTGTGTCATTTTGAGTGGGCATGAGGAATACCCAGTGGGTTGGTATGAAAGAGAATTGATACTTGCTTTAGCTTATCATTATAGTTCTATTGACTCTTTTTACAAGAAAAATATTTATTTTCAACATTCTTTTCTTTTTAAATGTTTAGTTCCAAATTCTCTCCCTCCCATGCCCATTGAGAAGGCAAGCAATATGACACCAATTACTTATGTGAAACCATGAAAAACAAATTTCTATAAGTCCTATTGACTCCTAATGGTGTAGAGTCAAGCTGGAGAAAGGTAAGATGAGCAATTCCTGACATAGAAACTGTAATTGATCTTCATAACAACCCTGAGATATAAGTGCTGAAATCTCCATTTTACAGAAGAAGAAGTTGAGGCTGAGAAAGTAAAAGACTTACCCAGGGCCACATGACCGGGAAGGGTCTGAGGCATGACTTGAAATCAGGACTTCCTGATTATCCACAACTCTATCTAGATGTCTCAGTGAGGGGAAGGCTGTTTCCATCTACTGTTCTCTCCCTCACCTGAAGTACTCCCCCACTGTCTCTTTTCTTGCCTGGCAGTCTTCTGCCAGTTTGCAAGGTTGCCATTCAGGGCAACCAACCCTGGGTCATACACTGCTCTACCCAGAGTATTGTTCCTATAGTGCCCATGGGGTAAAGTCACCCCTTCACATTCCATGGAGGTAAAGGTCAGACTCCCCTCTCTCTAAACACAAATATAACCATGGACAAAGTATCTTCTGTGCAAACTATCTTTGCTGCTTGGATCACACAGACCACCCTCTGCCCAACCCAGGTAAAAACAGTCCCAGTTATGACTCTGCTGTGCAAACACATAGTCGGTCTATAAGAATGTGGAGGAGGAGTCACAGGTCAGACTCATGGTGATTCTGGAGCCAGATTCCATGGTAATGGAGTCCTCGACAAGCTGAGAAGACAGTCACATAATTGGAACCTGTGTGCCCAATGAGGACAAGCAGAGCAGGACTGAAGTATTAGGGGAGGAGAAAGAAGTCACGATATACATTGTACCTTCCCAGTGCCTGGATCATCGTGCCATAGATAAATCACCCAAAAGTGCGCACTGATATTCAACAGCCAATCAGAACCAATTGTTATGTCAATTCAGTTCCTAGCCCTGACGGTGTGTGTGTGTGTGTGTGTGTCTGTGTGTGTGTGTGTGTGTGTCTGTGTAGTGTGTGCTCACATGACAGTCATAGGACAACAGAATGTCGGAGCTGGAAGGAACCTTGGAGAGCATCCTTTCTGAGGCCCAGGAGGTGAAGTGAGATATCATCCTTGAGGTCACATGAGCATCAGCAGTTAATCCAGGATACAAATCCAGGTTTCCTGACTCCAAGACCAGTGGCTCTTACTCTTATCCAAAGCTCAAAGAAAGCTGTAGTCTGATGTCTTGTTTACAGAAGTGTCATCTTTCAACGATATCAGACAATGAAGAATTTGTCAGCTCTGCAGTAAGGCTTTCTACCAAGGCCTTAGCACAAATCCTTCTTATGGGGAGGGATGATCTTCCTCCACCATCAGCAACAAACTCAGTGCAAGTGAGAGCAAGCTGACAAGGAGGTCTGTTGGGTTGGTGAGGCAGAAAAATCACAGATGCTTTTGATGGTGGTGATGAATCACAGTCAGAAAACATAACAGTCAAAAAATATAATGGAGGGTTATGAAGTAGAGTTTGAGGCTTTTTTAAACAGTCAGTAAACCATCTACCAGGTGCTAAGTATTATACAAAATGACGGTGATAAAAATGTAAGAAAGGAAGACATCCCCTGATCTCATAGTGCTTACAATCTAAAGGGAGGGAGGGAGAAAACAGCACACAAAAAAGAAGCTGAAAAGTGGGGTTGGGGGTTAGAGAAGTTACTCAGAGAGGGGACCTATGGAGATGTCCAGAGAAGTCCAAATGAACGCAGCTGGATGGGAAATAAAGAATTGGCTGGGCTGGGCCTCCTCCTTAAATGGAATTTCCACATTTATCGTCGTATACTTATCTGAAAGGATCCTTCTGGATCATTTAGTCCAGCTCCCTCATCTTGCAGATGAGGAAACGGATGCCTGAGAAAGGAAAATGATTTACCCACAGTCATGCAAATCATACTAGCAGGCAGGATTCAAACCCAGATCCTTTAACTTTAAAGAAAATGCTCTGTCACCACATTGGCTCCTCCAGATTTAGTCCTTTTACCAATTTCTGAGTTCTGGTTTGAGGAAAAGTGACTATTAACTCCACAGTCTCATGATGAGAGGCCTGGGGGCCTAATTCCAGCAAAACCAGTTTAACCTCCCTTCTGTTAACCTGCACTTTGGCACCTGTACCGTCATAATAACAATCCTGATGATGCCCTTGAGGAATTGCATGATCCTGAAGTGCCTTCTGAATCATCAACAATTAAGTTGTTTTCACCATAATTTTAGCATTAAGTATATTTTATAATATTCTCATTCTTCGAAAATTACTAACCATAGAATGTTGGCGCTAAAGGAGACGTGGACGTTGTCGTGTCCGATCTCTTCTTTTAACAAATGAACCCCAAAAAGATTATTTGATTTGCCCAAGGTCACAAAATTAGTCAGTGGGGAAAAAAAATTGGCCTAGAATCCAGGAGTCCAAACTGCTGGTCCATGTCCTTTGGTGGAAAGAATTCTGGATTGAGAGTCAGAAGGGCTACAATGAAATCTCCCCCACACCTCCACTATTTGCTACTTGTATGAACTTGAAAGTTTTTTACCCCTCTTGTTCTCAGTTTCGCCATCTGTCAAGTTAAGGGGTTGGACAAGATGAACTTTAAGACCTCTTCCGGTTCTAAACCTATTACCCTATGGCATGTCTTTATATATCTAAACCCCCAACTTCTACAAGAAGCCTTTCCTTAGTTCTACTGACTTCCCTTTGAGATTACCTCTAATTCATCCTGTAGATAGTTTGAACATAATTATTTTCATGCTTTCTCCCTAACTGGACTGTGAGCTCACTGAGAGAAGGAACTGTCTTTTGCTTTTCATCACATCCCTAGCACGATGCCTAGCACATAGTTGGCCCTTAATAAACACTTACTGACCGACTGAGAGACTGACTGACACATACACCAATCAATCTTTAATGGGGTCTGTGATTTCATCAGTGTCTAAGAGAGCATCCAGTACATAAACTCCCTCCTATACTGCAAATTACAGATTGACACAGAGAACTGCTTAGGGCAATGAAAAATTAAGTGATTTACCACAGTTACACAGCTAGTTAAGAGTGCAGAAAACATCTGAACCCAGGTCTTTCTGACTCTAAGACCAGTTTTCTATGCATGATACAATACTATATATATTTTTGTGTGTATGTGTACGTCTACACACATATGATTATGATAGAAAGGTATGAGCAAGAATCACACAGGATGAAAAGATAATCAATCACAACAGCTAATATTGATTCAGAGCCTACTATATGCCAGGCACTGTTCTACCCAGCTTACAAATATCTCATTTGATTCCCACAACAACCCAGCAATGTAGATTCTATTTATTTTCCCCATTTTACACATGAGGAGACTAAGGTAAAGAGGTTAAGAGACTTGCTGAAGGTCCCATAGTTAGTAAGTGGCTGAGACTGGATTTAAACTCTGATCTAAACCCTGACTCCAGGCCTAGTGTTTTATCCACTGTATAACCTATTTGCCTCAATCAACAAGCATTAATTAAGAAATTAAGCATTGACATTATTTTACAGGCATTATATCTGATACTGAAAATACAAA
>JAQQSK010005473.1:0-14893 GCA_028658325.1 Potorous gilbertii
GACCAACTGTTGAGTATTGTTCTTGCTACTAGGAAATAAGAAATACAGGTAATGGGGAATAGAAAGTTATCTGGCCCTACAGGACAAAAGAGAAGATGGGGTAAGGGAAGGAAGGGATGATAGAAGAGAGGGCAGATTGGTGATATGGGTAATTAGAATGTCCAGTGTATTGGGGTGGGGGGAGGGGACAAATAGGGAGAAAATTTTGGAACCCAAAATCTTGTGAAAATGAATGTAAAAAATTAAATAAATTTATTTAAAATAAAAAATAAAAGAAAAAAGAAAGCTGCCTTCTCAACAAGTAAGATGTGGAGCTAGAAGAGACTTCAGAGGTCATCTAGTCTGAGTCTTCTATTGTATAAATGAGGATACTAAGACCTATGTGGAGGAAGAGTGAAGAGTAAGTGACTTGCCAATGGTCTTAAAGGTAGCAAGTGTCAGAGGTAAGATTTGAACTCCAAAGTCCATTTAAGTTTCATTACATAATTCTGCATCCTCCTGAATTGAAATTCAGATGGCTTCCTCTGAAGCTTTTGTCTGAAAGTCATCTGACATCTGCCTTGAAGGACCCTACATCTGCACAGTAAGTAGCCAGGTCAAATATACATTGCCTTTATTTTGGGCAGGTGGGAAGTCTCTAATGGAATTATTTTATCTATTATTGGAAAAAAGATATTTCTCTTTCTTTTCTTCACACTTCAAGTTCAACAAATGTCTATTAAGCACATACTTCATGCAAAGAATTGAAATACATTCTGAGAGAAATAGGAAGATGAATAAGACCAGAACCCTGCCATTAAGAAATTCACAATTTGGTAGTAGGGCTATGATGGAGATACAAATAACTATAATAAGAAAATCATATTTGATACAGGCATAAGAGATATGTTAACCAAGGACTATATCATATCAAAAAAAGGAAAGAATTATTATGATATGGGAAAATATATTATTCAATTCAGGAAACATTTATTATTTTTTTAATTCTATTGGCATCTTTTGTTTTTATATTACCTTCATTTCCAAATACAATTCTACCCCTTTCTCTCTTCAAAGAATAAAAAAAGGAAGACAAAGAAAAGAAAAGCTGTTAAACAAATATAGCTAAGGCAACAACTGAGTCTAACAGTATGGGAAATGTTGAGTCAACCCACTTTCTCAGAAAATAGCAAGTCATTCATTTTCCCATATCTTCTTGAGGACCAAACTTGTTTATTGTAATTACACAACTGGTTTTGATGTTTTTGTTGTCGTCATTGTTACTGTTGTTTTTCTATTTACATCGTTGTAGTTATTTGCATATCACTTTCCTTGTTCTCACTTCTCTCAGCATTAACTGATTGTTTCTTTGAATTCTTTATATTCTCTTAATTGCCAAATTAATCACAAAATTGTCTTTCCTCAGTGCTCATGTTTCTTGCTCTCTCTGTCACCTATCCATGACATTGTCAATCACCGTCTTCCTTTATATTCCTCTCTAGGATTTTCACAACATTGCTCACTCCTTGTTGTACTCCTACCTGACTGACCATTCCCTCAGTCTCCTTTGCTGGATTTTTATCTGGATCATGCCAGTAACTGTGAGTGTTCCCCCCTACTGTGCCTTCAGCCCTCTTCTTGTCTCCCTCTATACTATTATGCTTGCTTATCTCATTAGGTCCCTTGCTTTCAATAATCATCATCATGTATATGAATCTCAATAATCTCATAATCTATTTATTCAGCCCTAATCTGTCTCCTGACCTTGAATCTTGTATTTCCAACAGCTTATGGGATCCAGAACTGAATAACCATAGAATGGTTTGAATTCAGCATATCCAAAACTTAATTATCTTTCCCTAACCCAAAACACTCCCCTCTTTCTAACTTTTCCATTACTGTAGAGGAAGCCAACATCCTTCCAATCCCAACCTTCCAACCTAGGCGTCATCTTCACCTTTTCACTTTCTCCATTACTCCGCCATATTCGAACTATTTCCAAGTCCTGTATATTGTATTTTCCTAACATCTTTTATTTATATCCCCTTCTCTCCTCTGATGACTCACTGTTTCAAGTCTTTTCCCATTTCCAGTCCATCTTCCATCAGCTGTCAAAGTTATGTTCCTAAAGTATCTGTTTGATCTTTTCGTCCACTCTCCTATTCAATAAACTCCAGTGGTTCTCTAATACTTCCAGGACCAAATATAAAACCCTCTGTTTGGCTTTTAAAATCTTTATAACATGACCCCATCCTGCCTTTCCAGTCTTTTGAAACCTTACTCCTCCCCACATAATCAACAATCCAATGAGAGTGGCCCCCTTCCTATTGCTTGGACAAGACTGTGAGGTTTTTCAATGACTGCCACCCATGCCAGGAACACTTTCCTTCCACATTTCTGTTTTCTGGCTTCCTTCAAATTTCATCTATAATTCCTTCTTACAAAAGGCTTCTGCAAGAAGTCTTGTTCTGGTCCTCTTCTAATACTAGTACCGTCTTTCTATTGTCTCCCCCATTAGATTGTGAAGTATTGGGTTTTGTGTGTGTGTGTGTGTGTGTGTATGTACCATCAGCACAGAGTCTGGCATGTAGGAGGCACTTCATAAATGCTTATTAGCTTAACTGTCTAATTATGAACAATATCATAATATTCTATTATATTCAGATGTCACAATTTGTTAACCTGTGCCTCAATTAATGAACAGCTATTTTGTGTCCAGTCCTCTGCTCTCAAAAAAGTGCCACCATGAGTCCATTTATGTATTTGGTACTTTGATCTATGTCTTTGACATGATATTTTTCTTAATCCCTCTAGCTACATCTATTTTATATAATATATATGTATGTGAATATGCACATTTTCTGAATATATGTATATAGGGAAATATACTTCTATGATATTTATTTATATATAATACATATTTTCTCTCTATATAATGCTAGCTCCAGTAGGAGAGGGATTATGTCACTTCGTGATGTATCACTAATACCTAGCAAAGTTTCTGGCGCATAGTACTACCTTAAAAAATTCTTGTCTATTGACTAATTGATTTGAATACTTTGGCATATATGCTACAGTGAGATCACTGGGTCAAAGGACATAATTTTTTATAGCAAAATTGAAAATTACTTTCCAGAATGGTTGAATTAGCTCACATGTCTAACAACTGTGTATTATTGAACCTTTCTTTGCACAGTACCTCCAACTTGATTTATTCCCACATGCTGCTTTGCCAGTCTGCTCAGTATGAGGCAAAACCTCAAAGTCATTTGAATAATATTTTTTCTTATTTGTAGTAATTGGAGCTATCTTTAATATGGTTGTTAATGGTCTACAATTCTTTTTGTGAAATTTTTGTTCATATACTTTGACCATTCATCCATAGGGAATGGCTTTTGATCTGATATATTCATGTTAACTCCCAACATATTTTGGACAACAGATCCTTATAAGAGATATTTGATGCAAATGTTTCCCAATCAATAGCTTCTTAGGTTCTTACCCAAGTTGCACTGATTCTGTTTATGTGAAATCTCTTTTAATTTCATGTAACTGAAATTATCTAGTCTACATTTTGTGATAACATATATCCTCTTTGCTTTAAGAACTCTCTCCTTAGCCATACCAGTAAATAATTGAATTGGATTCTCTTCTGAGTTTTGAAAAAAAACTTGATGTTTAATATCCAGTTCAAATATCCAATCTGTATTTATCATGGTATATATGGTAAGATGATGGCCAACCCAACTGCTTCTCAGTTTTCTCAGAAATTTTTGTCAAATAGGTAATTCTTCCCAAGTAATTTATGTTCTTGGGTTTATTGAACACTAGGTTACTGAGCTGAATTGTTTGTGATTCTTTCCTATTTAGTTTGTTCAACTGATCTACTTTTCTACTTTTAAATTAGTGCCAAATAGTTTGGATGATCACTCTGATGTAATTTGAGACTGGGAAGTGTTAGTTATTATTCATTTTTATTTTTTTCCAGTCATTTCACTAGAGATTCTAGATCCTTTGTTCCTAAATGTTTTTTTCTAGCTTGATAAAGGTAATTGGAAGTTTTATTGGTATGTCACATAATTTATAAATTAATTTAGGAATTATCATCATTTTATTATGTTGACAAGGCCCAACTATAAGTACTGACCATACTTCCAATTATTCAAGTACTTTTTTATTTCTTAAGGAGTGTTTTATAGTTGTGTTTATGTGATTTGAATGTACCTTAATAGGTCGACTCATGTATTGTTTGCATTTTAATTATTTGTCAATTCATCAGATATTTATTAAACTCCTACTATGCGTAGAGAACTATGTAAGGTAGAAAGACACAACATTTAGATAGGATACATCCCAGTCCTGACAGAGCTTATAATATTATAGGGAAATAGAATACATATAGATATAGCCATAATGCAAAACAATAAACCATAAAGACCTAAATGCTTTGTGAAGGAAAGGGGTGGAAAAATAATTATTACTGGTTACCAGGATCAGGGAAAGATTCATGAAAGTAGTAGTATTTGAGATGAGTTTTAAAGGTGAGATTAGGGAAGGTAAAACAGTGTTTATTAACTATGTGCCGAACACTGTTCTATGCACTTTACAAATATTATCTTATTTGACCTCACAACCCTAAGGTAAATGCTATGGTTACTCCCATTATACAGCTGATCAAAATGAGGCAGACAGAGATTAAGTGACATTCCCTGGCTCACATAGTCAGAAAGTGTATCTGAGACCAGATTTGAACTTACACCTCCCTGACTTCATGTCCCATTCCCTATGCACTCTATCACCTAGCTGCCTTAGAATTCAACAAAGAAGGGAAATGAAGATATTCCAAATATAGGCAACAGCATGAGCAATGCAACAGAGCAAGGAAAACCTTGGACATATTTGGGAGAGAATATCCAGTCTGGATGGAGTCCTGAGTACAGGGAAAAGATCAGTATAAGATAAAGCTAGAAAGGCAGTATCATCACAAGGCTGTGGGAGTATTTACTTTTAAGGCAAAAAAAAAATTATTCTAATGATTAGATAAAAGGAAGGGAGCCACTGAAAATTTTTGACCAGAATACTATCACAACCAGATCATTACATAAGGAAGATGTCAAATAGCAGCAGAGATGCATTGGTAGAGCAAAGAGACTGAATCAGAGAAGAACAGATGATGAGAAGCTACTGCAAAAAATTTCAGTAGATTATATTAAGGGCCTGTATTGGGGTAATAACAATAGTTAAAGTAAGGAGGAAATGGATGTGGTGGATAGACAAGTGTGCTGAGCAGACACTGAAGTCAAGAGAAGGAAAATTCAAAGATGCCTATCTACGTTTTCCATCTCCTTCATGCTGTGGGCTAAAAAAGAAAAAAACCCTGTGCTAATGAAGTATTCCTTTTTTAGGGATGATCTTCATACCTTTTAGTGATCTTTTGGTAACTAAATGATGCCAGGTACATATGCCTGAGGAAATAAATTGGAATCCAAGCAAAACCCTGGCTACTGATAAGTCTTCCTGAGGATCTGTGATAATTTCCTTTTCATGATGAGAAAAGCAGCATAGGTCATTGCTAAACTGAAGCAGGGAAACCTGTGCCAAATGGAAGAGCAAATGACCTGAGGATTGTATCTCACTTTGATTGACAACCTATACTGAATGAAGCAAGCATTGAGTGGGGGTAGTAAAGAGATTAAAAGTCAATATTCCAGGGGTCTGCTCCCAGCTCTTTCCCAAGCTCACTGTGTGACTTTGGACAAGTCATTAATTTCCTGCAGCCTGAACAACCTTATCTGGAAAACAGAGATAAATGGAACAATGCCTAGTTGGTACAATCTCCTGGGGTCGCTGGATAAAATGTGTGGTGAGGGCAAATTCTTATGTTCAAACTGCCTTACCAATGTTAATTAATCCTCCAAGCATCCCCAAAACACTGTAATTTTATCCATATATTACAGCTGTGGGACTTGAAGCAAAGAGAATAGATGTCTTGTCCAAAGACATAGAAGAAATCAGCAGCCGGGCAGGGATTAGATATCCATAGGGTTTGTATTCAAAGAGTTTTAACTCCATCTCGTAAAATATGAGTGTGCCTGAAACATTCTGAAAATGCTGGTTGTGTGACAGTGAATTTTAAAGAAAAAAATGTGGATGCTTATTCATAGTACAATGCATGTTTAAAAATTAATACAATCTATTATTTGAGAGGTAGAAAGTCTTTCAAGCCCTATAAACAACAAACAGAGCAGTTCAATGATTCATAGTTTTAAGAATTCTTTCATAGGCTGAAGAATATGATTAATTGCCACTGCTAATCTGAGGCTTTGAGTTTTCTTGGATTCCCCACTAATCTATTCTCTTAAGCTTGATTTGTCTAGCAAATTAAAACTGCTCAATGGGAACTTCAGGACCTTTTCATATCATGGTAAACCCTACAATTATGAGTTGGGGGAGGGGGGAGTAGTTGGGTTTAAACATCACTTCAGTGTTCTGACATGGAAAAAAAAGCAAGGTTATATCTTTTGGATGTCTCCCCCTTATGTTTTTCTTAATCACCAATAAATTGCATCTTCTTCATTTTTCCCACTGAACTACTGTGACAATTCATCCATCTTCACAATTCCAATCTGTCTCCCTCCAAGCCATCTTATATATTACATGCAAATTAATGAAGCTTATATTTACATAGTGCTTTAAGGTTTGTTTCTAAGACATTTAATATACCAGACCTACATCAAACATTTATTCAACATCTACCACTTATGGAGTAATGGTCTAAGCAAAGTGAACAACAAAGATAAATCAGGCATGGCACCTCTCCTCAAGAAGCTTTCAGTCTTTGGTGTAATACAACGTAGTTATGAATAACTATAATATGAACTAGAACATGATGACTGCATAAGAAAAATTAAGCAATGTGATGTCTGACATTTAAAGAAGAATCATTTTCCAATGGAGGATGAGAGAGGGCTTCATAGAAGACAGAGTAGCTGAGCTAGGTCTTGAATTATGGATGACAAACATGACCAATATAATGGAAATAGAATGCACAAAATTTGGCAACTTCTTGGATATGTAGGTTCTGAGAGATTGAGAAACTGAAGGTGATTCCCAGATTATGTAGCTAAGTGACTAAGAAATTCTATTTGTCAATACAAATAAGGAAGTTTGTCAGAAGGATAGGTTGTGGGGAGGTAAGAGATAGAATTATTTCTGTTTTAAATATATTGAATTTGAGATAACTAAAGAACATGCAATTTAAAATATCCAGTAAGTAGTTGGTGATGTCAGATGAGAGACTGAGAGGTATTAGGGATAGATATATACATCTGGAATCTTTCTGAATAGATTTGACACTTAAATCCATGAAAGCTCACACAGTCACCAAGAAAAAAGCAATGTATAGAAAGACAAAAGAACTTAGGATAAGGTGGTATTTTAAGGTGCACTCACAATTACAGAACGGTATATGATTGATAATCCCCCAAGGGAGACTGAAGAGTAATTAAATGGGAGAACTAAAAACCTAAAAATGAAAGAGCATCCATGAGTAGAAGATGTCCAAAGCTGCAAAAAGAATAAAGTCATAAAAGACTATCTATGATAATTTCCAAAATAACATCCCATAATTAAACCAAATTGTACATATTTTGCTATAATTTTCTTCAACACTACAAATGGATCCCTCGTGATTTTACTTTAAAGTTCCTTTTGATCTCAACTCTCTGGTTTACCCAACCTCCCAGTGACCCAATTGAGATAGAAAAGAAGTGGCATCTTTAATAAGTAGTTATTTTATTTACTACTTGCTCTCAGTTTGAGTATCTCCCTAAATTGGGGCACTTAGGGCAGAGTGGGCGCCCCTGGACAAAAAGATTACTTTAGCCATAAGCCCACAAAATGAGTCATTCTATTCATTCCCATTCATGTTTTTTTTCCAAGTTCCTTACAAATATGATGAAATCATTCTGAAATTATAGAATTATCTTCAATATATAAGGTTGTAGTTTTTTTATATTGCACTCTAAATGAGACAGTAACTTCATCAATTTCCTCAAATCATCTTCTGTTGACTCTTTCATTGCCCAAGTCACCTTGCATCAAAACTTCAAGTCATATTTCACCTACTCCTACATAAAGTTGCTGGACTGATCTCATATGGGATGAACTTTTTACCTTAATAGGAAGTGTAAGAGAGACTTCCAGGTGGACAGAATTTATTTCATTTCAAGATTTTCAAATTGTTACTTCAAATGCTTGCTGAGTTTTTAATCCACTGCCTCACCCTAACAATGGGTTCCTCTCTAGTTTTTGTCTCTTAGCTGTTAATATGACCTTAGCTATTATTTTCAAGGGGTCTGATGAAGAGTGGGAGGTGCTAAACCCCAGTTAAGTCTGTTCAACCATTAAACAAAACTTTTTGTTATAGCCCATTTAAGCTACCAACCATCCCTCGTGATTTAAAATGCCCTTATAATAAAGGCCTCTTGCTTTCAGCAGAGAAATTGTGAGCTTGATTTTTTGCAAAACCTCTTTTGAATCCCAAATTGAATGGAACAACATACATATTTTTGCTTCTGTGCTCTCATTTCTGTTTCTCCTTTTCTCTTCATCTGTTCAAATCATAACATCATGGAATAACAGGTCTAGATCTGGAAGAGGCATATAAGGCCATTAAGTACAACCCTATCAGTTCATAGATGAGGAAACTGAGGCCCAGAGAGGTTATAACTTTGCCCAAGGTCATGCAAGTAATAGGCATCAAAGAAAGAGGAAAAGGAAAGGAATAATCATTTATCAGGCTTCTACTATGTTCCAAACACTGTACTAAGCACTTTACAAATATTATCTAATTTGATTGCCACGACAATTCTGGGAGGGAATAATAAAATCCATAATAACATATATATAACTCCCACTATGTGCCAGGCACTAAGCTAAGTGCTTTACAAATATCTCATTTTATCCTTACCATAACCCTGGGAGGTAAATGTTATTATGATGTCCATTTCAGGAAACTGAGGCAGGCAGAGGTTAAATGACCTGCCCGGGGTCACATAGTTATCAAGCGTCTGAGGCTGGATTTGGATTCAGATCTTCCTAACTACAGGTCTAGAGCTATGATCATTGTGTCATCTAACAGCACAAATAGTAATAGCAATCTGATATGAAAGGAATCTGCTCCGCTATCTTACTGCCTCTTAACTGGGATTTGAAACTAGGTTCTCTTACTTTAAATCTAACCCATCTTTAGAGTTCCTGCTCAGGTTACATATTTTCTAGAGACTTTCTTGACTGATGAGGAGATCTAACACTCTAATCGCAAGGTAGAAAGTTACGCCTATATTAGATAATTTTGTTTCTTGTTCATTCATCTCCAACTCTTTGTGGTCCTATTTGGGACTTTTTTTGGCAAAGATACTGAAGTGGTTAGCCGTTTCCTTCTCCAGTTCATTGTATAGATGAGGAAGCTGAGGCAAACAAGTGAAGCGATTAGCCCAAGGACACATAGCTAATAAGTGTCTAAGGCCAGATTTGAACTCAGGAAGATGAGCCTTCTTGACTCCAGGAACTCAGTCATTTCCAACTCTTTGTGACCTCATTGGTTTTTGGTTTTGTTTCATTTTTTTTGGCAAAGATACTGGAGTAAGTTTGCATTTTCTTCTCCAGCTCCTTTTACAGAAGAGGAAACAGGGAAGAGGAAACAAGAAGACTTGTCCAGGGTTGTACAGCTAGAGTCTGAGGGCAGATTTGAACTCAAGATAATATTTCTGACTCCAGGTCCAGCACTATCCACTTTTGCTACCTAGTTGCCTTATTTGATAATTTAGCAATTACATATAGTTCATTACAATTTTATAGTCTCAGTCATCTCCAGGTATACTGTGAGTTGCTTGAAAAGACAGACTGTATATCATTTGTCATCTGCATTTTCCTTGATATCAAACACAGTACATATAGTAGGTACTCAAATCCTTGCTAAATGATTGAATGACTGGCATTAAATTTGGGTACCAAGGATAACATAAGGTTTTCCCTATAGTAATGTATATTTGTTAGTATCTAAGAACCAGAGACAAACATCACAAAAACTCAATAGCAGAAATGTGAATGATTACATGTGTTTCTGGGCTGTTTTTAATGAAGTCAAATACTCTGTGGACCTTCTCTGAAACCATTGCAATAAAATAGTATACTCTGTGAGTACACTACCGGGAAAACAAGACCTCAGCTAATATATTTTAAATATTTCTTTGATTTCCCTTGTAACTTCCAAATTTCAAATCTCATACCAGGCTATTCATATCACTGTAAATATTACATATAACAGTAAATATAGAAATAGGAAAGGCAAAAATGAAAGAAAGATAAAAAAGTAACTCACAAGTTGAGCTCCATAAGTATAAATAAGTGGACTTGTCCCTGAAAGGATGTCATAAAGGAATCTTGGGTTTTTGTTTAGCTCTTCTGGATGTCATTAGATTATAAAACTTTAAATTCTCAGAGGTGAATGGGAATGTAGAGGGCACCTAGTCCAATCTATCCCTGAGCAGGAATATTCTCTACAATATTTTTGATATGTAGTCAACCAACGTGTCAGTGATGTAGAATTAACAACTTCATATAAAGGAGTTTATTCCAATTTCCAACAGTCCTAACTTTTAGGAACTTTTCTTTCTTCCAGCCAAAATATTATGTTTTATAGTTTCAGATCATTAACCTCTTTGAGTGCAATAACCCTTCTTCTACATTCCTATCCTTCAAATACTTGTATACAACCACTGTCCTTCATAAATATCTTCTCTGAATTCAATATCATCCATTTTTCAATTTTTCCTTATGTGTCTCCAGTCATTTCTTTCTTCTTGTCAGCCTCCTCCATACCTGCTCCAATTTATTGATATCCTTCCTAAAGTCTGGCACTAAGAAATGAGCACAGTATTTCAGAAATGGCATAGCCAGAGCAACTTTTGACTAGATGTTATAGGTAACAGTGGAGATCTAAACCGCTGAGAAACCTCACTCTAACTCTTTACTAAAGGTCCATGTTGCAGGACAGGATCTCCTTTATGCTTTAATGGGCAAACCAAGCAGGACAGATTCAAGATGGACCTGTCTTGTACAGTAAACAGAATAGAGTCAATGAGGCATGTTGAGTATAACACTGAACTTAGAGACAGAATACTGTTTTGAGTCTTGCCTATGTCATTTACTAGGTAAAACAACTCGTCAAAATCTCTATTCATTTCTACAACCAGGATACTAACGCTTGATCCCCCACCTCAGAGGGTTGTTGGAAAAAGTGAATGGTTGGGAGAATTAAGTAAGGTCTATAATCATTATGCCTTAGGTTTTCTTTCAAGCGCCTTATATACTACTATTTACATGGAACACTTTGCCCATAGCCACATGCCAATATAACTTTATTTTGTTCCCTTCCTTCTCAAAACATTTTTTCATTATTAAGCTTTATCCCAACTTCACATAGCAAATTTTTTTTGGATGAATTGCATTACATGAAAATTGATTAATTCTCCTGAGACAACCCCTGAAATACCTTCCAGTTCAGAAACAGTGATTCTAGTTTCAATCTCTGAGCTTTAAGTCTTTCCGCTTGGTAGAACCTGCCAAGATTTGTGCTTGGTCTACTGGACATGCCTCTGGAAGCCAGCCTTCCCCACCAGGATGAGGCACTGGAATAGGATTCAATGTCAATATTCACTTTACTTTATCCTTCCCTTTGTTCCAGTAAAAATGCATTTTTCAAAATATGAAGGGACATGAAAAAGGGTAATTTACCACCACTCATTTTCTATCCAATTTGCTGAAATAATAATCGGTGTCCTGTATGGTCCTCAATGGGAAAGGGGGGCTACAGTCTATTTCTACCATGTGTTTGGATTTCAGTATGCAGTATGGTAGTGATAGCAATGCTGCTATGATTATATCACTAGTGTTCTGCCTCTGACTGTTCTTCGGGAGGGCCATGCCTCCTCAAAAGCTTTAGGATTTATATACTTTGATTATACTCAGAATCATGGTTTCTGATCCCTTCTAAAACAACCTCTGAGATTCTCAAATTGCATTCAAATTAAAATGGCTCTTGGCAACTTAATTAAAAAACTTATTTTAGGAGTAACCAAATGAGATTCACGGGTGGACAGTCCTATATAATGAGCATATGCCCCTAGGGATCCCCTCAATATGACCTCTCCAAAATTATTAACCTCTACTATTCTATATAGGCTCTCCACTCTAGTAAGATTGACTGAACCATCTTCCCCAAAACTTGCCATGTGAATTATTTCTATGTCTTCATGCATGTCTATCACCCACATTTGGAATGTCCTCTCCAAATTTCTCCTCATCCTTAAGTCCTAGCCCAAGTCACACCTTCTCCAGTAATGCCTCCATGTTCACCATAACAATGAGAAGAAAACATCAACATTAACAATAACAACACTTTAGAAACCTTATCTCATCAATCTTCACAGCACTGTGAATTAGATACTTCAGATGTTGTTGTCCCCATTTTACAGGCAAGAGAGAAGGATAAGTCATGTGACATGGTCACATGGATAGCAAGTAGTAGAGACAGGAGACAAAAACTCAGGTCTCTGCAGAATCCAGGCCTAACAATCTTTCCATAATAGCACATTGCTGCTTCATGCCTACAGTAAGCTCTCCTTTCTATGAATCCCTGCACATAACAAAGACTGTCTTTGATACATTTATTTGACATGTAATATAATAGAGTGTCCCATACAGAGTGCTCTGTGAGTCTTAGTAAAGTTTAGTACCTCATAACTACAGTAAGGCTTTTGGGAAAACTTACATTTAGTTATATTTTTACTTCTATCTTTATATATAACTTCATCCTTTAGATAATAAGAAAGTCTAGAGACAAACTGACAGATAATATAGGGAACCACTTGACTATATCGAGTTAAATTTAAGAAAATGACTCTGGCAGTTGTGTGGAAAACAGATTGTACTGAATAGAGGTTTGAAACTGAGACACCAAATAAGAAGCTATTCAAAGAGCCCAAGTAAAAAGTGATGAGGGCCTAATCTAGGGTGGTCTTAAAAATTAAGAAAAGGGGACATATCAAGAGATATTGTAGAAATAGAAACAATATATTTGGTAACTGATTGGATATATGATATGAGAGAGTGAGGACTTGAGGATGCCCCCAAGGTGTGAACCTGGGTGACTAGGACAGAAGTGACCTTGACAACAATGTAGAAATTCAGGAGAGAGATGAATCTCAGATAAAGATATGATTCTTCAATTTGGCAAGGCCAACCCAATACACATACATTTGACATTTACCTCCTGTCTTCAACAGATTTCCCCTATTCTCATTTCCCCATCTCTCTCTAATTTGTAATCTTTCTTTATTAGTTTACTACTTCACTGCTGCCTACACATATGTCCAAGTTTTTCCCCATAATTTAAAAAAAAATCTTGTCATCAAACCCCACTATCTTAAACATCTATCTTGCTCTATGCAAGACTATATAGTCAGACTTCTTGAGGTCCTGCCCTCAAGGAGCTTATATTCCACTGTGAGGATACAACATGCAAACATATTAGTATATATGTGAGACAGAAAAGAGTACTAAGATATCCAATAATTAGGGGATCAGGAAAAGCTTTCTCTAAGAGTCATCATATAAAGAAAACCAGAGATTCTAAGGAATACAGCTGAGGGGTGAGCATACTCCAAATGTGAAGAATTGACTATAGAAAAGTATGTTACTTTTTCATCTCCATGCCATTTGGAGCCTAAAAGAGAGTGCTTGTAAATATCATGTCATTTCTCTCTGGGCAGTGAGAGGAATTGAGAATTTTAAGTGTTGAATAAGATTTAAAAATTGTCAGATGTAGGATGCATTTCTTTAGATAGGTTTGAATCGCCTCCTTTCCTTCCAGGCACAGGCAGACCTCTTCATCTGTTATAACATTTGATTTGGAGGTCTGAGTGTATAGTGTAATGATGCAGTTTTTAGCATCACTAGATGTGAAGTGTCACATTTGCATCTGTGGACCTTTTTCAAGGGAGGGTTTATTTTTAGAAGATAGATATAAAATTTCAAATCTTGATATTTTTCCAAGATTTTTTTTATTTCCCATTCAAAATGCCCTGATTAAAAAAACAACTATATTGCATCTTTGTCCATTATATAATTAAGAAAATTTTGAGAAAAGATTAAATCAACACCATTCATATGAGAGTAAAGAAATGCAACAGTATTCAGAACATTTCCAGAGACAAACCATTTGGATTCATTTAGATGAAAATGTTTCTAGTCCCTAAGAGACCTCCTGGAAGTATCTGCATTCCCTAAACCACTGTCCAAATTGTGGACAGAGTCCTAGCCAAGAAGACAATTCATGAAGACCATCAGTTTTTTGTGGCAAAAAAAGAACTGAAAATAGTAATTGTCTATTAACTGGAGAATGGTTAAACAAATTGTAATCTATGAGTATAAGCAAATATCACTGTGCTATAAGAAATGATAAATATAATAAATATAGAGAACCATGGAAAGACTTGTATGAATTGATGCAAAGTGAAATAAGCAAGGGCCAAGAAAACAACATATACTATGACAATGTAAATGGAAAGAACAATTAAGTTAATTTTTTTCTCTCCTTCCTCTGTTTTCCTTAAAAAAAATTTTTGCTATAAATGATTGCTTTTTGGGAAGGAGATAAAGAATATTATAAGGAAAAATTTAAAATAATATGAAAATAATAAATATTAAGAAAATCACTTTTAAAAAATTCTCCTTCTTTCCTATGTCTTGCCTTCCATCAGAGATAAACTCCCAAGTTTGCTGAGTTTACACACACACATACACATACACACACATGCACACTTTGCAAACTTAAAAGTACTATGTAAAT
>JAQQSK010005474.1:0-14892 GCA_028658325.1 Potorous gilbertii
TGGAGAAAAGACAAATTTGATTTTTGACATTCCTGAGGCTGAGATGCTGATGAGATATTCAAATGGAGATGTTCAAAAGTAAGTTCAGGTGTAGGACTAGAGATGAAGAGAAAGATAAGGACTAGAAATGAAGATCTGGAAGTTAGCTCATAGAGATAATAATTGAATCCACAGGAATTAATGAGAACTTCCAATTTTGTCATCCTTCACAGTCAACCATGCCAGATACTTCAGAGAAGGAAAGAAAGGTGATAAATGAAAAAATTCCAGCACATTTTTTAACTAAGAGATCATCCTTAATCTTGGAGAGAATGATTTCAGTTGAATGACAAAACTGGAAGTCAGACTAAAAGGAGTTAAGTGAAAAGAGTGAAGTGGAAGATGAGAAAGCAAAAAACAAGATTTTTGTTTGGCTGTGTGAGTAGAATGAGAGGATGGCAGGAACAAAAGAAATTCTGTAAGAATGAAGGCTGAGAAGGGAATTCGTGTAAGATGGAGCTCTCTAAATTTCTTTCACAAAAAAGACAGAACATTGTCTTAGAGCAACAGAAATAAACAGGAGCTAAAGCAATTATTTCCCTAAAACAATTTGCAAAGACCCCAGGGAAGACCGGACTTGGGGGAGGGGGTTTACTCTGCAGAAATTCTGTAAGCCCTGGGGGCAGCTGGGTAGAGGGGCAGCTGGGTAGAGAGGCAGCCTTAGAAACTTTCATCTTGCAGACAGTGTGGAGATCTGATGATGTAATGGAAATAAGGTTGAAGCATTCCCTGTAAGATCAGGGGTGAAACAAGAATGTTCATTATCACCACTGCTATTCAGTATTATAAACCAAAGTCACCTAACTCATTAGCATTTTTACATATTACTGACAAAAGCCTAGTAGTAAGAGATAAGAGAAATTCCATTTAAAATAACCATAAGCAATATAAAATAAAATATTAGGGAATCTACCTGCCACAGAGTCAGATCTAAAACAATGGGGAAAATAGCAGTACCTCACACATAAACTAAGCTAATATAATAAAGATGAAAATTCTACCTAATTTATTCAGTGCCATACCAATCAAAACTACCAAAAATTTTATAGAACTAGAAAAAAATAGCAATATTCTTCTGTAAGAACAAAAAGTCCAGAATATCAAGGGAATTAGGGTTGTATCTTGAGAAACAGAGAAACATAAGGAAGAAAATAATTCCTTGAAAACTAGAATTGGGCAAGGGGAAGCTAATGATGTTCTAAGACACCAAGAAATCATAAAAGAAAATCAAAAGAATTTTTAAAAAGAAGAGAAAGTAAAATATTTCATCAGAAAACAACTGATCAGGAGAATAGATCAAGGAGGGATCCTTAGCAGGGTAGGTAGGTTAAGGAATAAGAGGGTAAGGTAGTGGGTACAAGTAAAGCAGAGGAGTAAAGAGGGATAGAATAAAAAGGGTGAGAAGGATATTGAGAAAAAATAAGGAAGAGAAAAATACAGAACAAGTAAATTGTAGTTTAGAATGTGAATCGGATGAATTTACTCATAAAACAGAAATGGATAGCAGATTAAAAATTTGAAGGCAACAATATGTTGCTTTCAGGAAACATTAAAATAATGAGACATACACACAAAGATAAAAATAAAAAGTAGGAGTAAAATTTAGTATGTAAAAAAAGGGATAGTAATCGTGATATGAGATAAAGTTAAAGTTAACATAGACTTAATCAAAAATGAAAAACAAACAACACTATGTGTCAGCAAGATTATTCAACATTGTTTTAGACTATTTAAAATACCTAGACAGTATAAACCACCTGATCACATATATATGTATATATTTATGTATATGTATATATTTATATACATATATATGCCTGCCAAAACAGACATAGGAACTATTTGAAATTAAGCATAAGACATTTTTATATAAATAAACTGATATCTAAATAATTAAAGCAATATTATTGTTCATGGCTAGGTAAAGCCAATGTAATTTTTAAACAACAATTTTATCTAACCAACCTATTTATTCAGTGACATCCCAATTAAATTATTAAAAAATACTTTACTGAGTTAGAAAAATAATAACAAAGATCATTTGGAAGAACAGAGGATCAGGAACTTTAAAAAACAGAGGAAAAAAGATGCAAAACAAGTAGATTCAGCAGAATCAGACTTTATATTATAAGGTAAGAGCATCATTGAAGTATAAAAATGATAATTTCTATTATTTTAAGTTAAAATTTTCCTGCTATACATAGAAGGAATGTGGAAAATTAGACAATCTCTAAAATAGAATGTGATTGTTTGGAGTATTGCTATGGTATAGAAATGGTGAGCTGGTTTAGATTGATTTAGAAATGATTATGGAAAGGCTTGGATCATAAAAGAAAATGCTACCCACTTTCAAAGAAACAGATGATAGGAGGAACTAAGTATAGCATGGTCTTGAATATATATGTATGAGTGTATATATGTGAGTGTTCGTAGATATCTATGTGTAAATGCATATATATGTATGTATGTATGCAGATGTTTATGTATATACATGCTTAATTGCAGCTTTCTTTAGGGTGTTGAAGGTGGGAAGGGAAAAAAAATTAAGTAAAAAAGTACAGAGCATAGATCAAAAGAAAACCGAGGAAGCCAAGAAAAGCTGGGCAGCTTTGAAAACAATGTGTGGCATTTATTACATAGGTTTTCTTGAAATGGGAATTTATTGTTTTATAGTGAATCCTTTCTTATGGTCTGCTGTGTACATAGCAATTTTTTTTTCTTTTCTCTTTTTCTATTTAAGTTTAAAATTTAAAAAATTACCAAAAAAAAAAAAAAAGAATAAAGGCTATCTGAGTATGTTTCTAGACAACAAAGAAGAAACCAATGGAGACATGAAAAACTTGGGGTAAGTCTGGGAGCAGTAGTTAAAGGGGAAATCTCCCAGGGGAGATGGGGTAGATTGGGATCAAAGGAAAAGTTGAGGGACTGGCCTGCACAAGAAGGACCACTTCTTCAGAGATGGGGGAAGCAAAAAGTGGGGGAGAGGGGAAGAATAGCAGCTGATGTTAAGGGGATTTAAAACACTGAATCTGAGAATAAATATTAGAATGTATTTTTTCCAAGTAGGTGCTAAGCTCTCTAATTTCTATGTGATGATTTTAAGTATTATCAGTCCCTTTTAAATTCAATATCCTGGGACAAATTATTCTTCTCTTGTGGTCTAATTCTAGCTCTGCCATGGTCTCTTCTCCTTCAAAGCTTCTACTTCTAAAAGTTATTCCAGCACAAATGAATGTGTCAAGTTGTGTACCAATCTTCTTATGAAGAAATCTACTAAAAGATGTTATTTCACTATTAAGAGCACAAAATTGACAGTTATAGATAACTTTTTTCCAATTTTGGTTTCATAATTTCGGAAAACTCATTTGTTTTTGCCATTATTTTCTTCTATAAAATGAAGAAAATAATGGCAAAAACAAATGAGTTTTCTATAAAATGAAGACAATCATTCTTACAATCAATTTGGGTATTTTAAATTGAAAGCATGGGTAGGTAGAAGCATTGTTTAAAATAAAAAGAAAACTTTCAATTTGCCCTTTTCTAAATTTTATCAAATTCAATCAATCAAAAAATAAACTTCAAGTCTAATATATCTTAACAGTTTCATAGACTCCTCAGTTAATCAGAAGCAATCTTTCATATTGATCATGATATAAAACTAGCTGAGTTATAGAGACACATATCTTGTCGGTGCTTTGGCAAATGCAAGCTGCCTTTAGAAAAATACAGTAATGAAATATTTTCAGTCAGTATGCAGATCTCCCACTGCATGGCAAGTTAATGAGATGCATAGCTAGGGAGTTAGCATGCATCTCAAGCACTGGTTCTGCATAAGAAACATAGCTGATTCTGATCTCATCACCTTGGCTGTTTTTTTAGGGAGACATCTATCAAGAAAGAGAAGACACTCGATGTATTAAAACTTTCCACATCCACCCTTAGCTATCAGAAACAGGACAGGAGGCCATGTATTAGAGTTTGTAATACTAATAAAATATTTTGCAAGTAACGTATTTAATCAGTCAAAGACTGATTGTATTTGGCATAGCCAAAATTCTGAAGCCTCACCACACAGAGTGCTTTGTCAACACTGTGGGAATTGTCCCAAGACACAGCTAACTTTTTGGTTTATGGATTATGTGGTCCTAAAATGAGAATTTTCAACTTCACAGTAAATCAGCCTTGAACAAATACAAGCATGGAGAAAAGTACACCATATATCAAAAAAGTAATATGTACATGCCCCAAGGTTTGGGTAATGTAAAAAAAAAAAACCCAGCAAGATGGAAATTATCTCACTTGAAGGAAAAGGGTTAAAAAGTAAGAGCAGTAAGGAGCCATTAAATATTTACCAACCATGAGAAGGTAAATGAGACTGTCTTTGGTCAACTTCCCTAAGCAATTTGAGATCAGTGTCTGACTATGCTAAAAGGGATTCAGAGTAACCAAATATTTGGCTAGAAAAATCATTCACAAACTGAAGCATATAAGCTTAATTTCCTCATAGAAAAGATGAAGGAATCAATGAAGACAGATGTTCTTCTTCATTCGGTTACTAAACAGGGAAGAATTAGTTAAGGCGATAAATGGGGTTTCACGCAACCAATGAGAACAGCACTTTGAACCCTAAGGAAAGGAAGGAGAGAAATGAAGATGATAATGAAAATGAACTTTAGGGAAAACAAATTTCATCTGTAACAAGACTGGCTACATCCGAAAGGATATAGGATTTTTTAAATCGGTGAATGAGAATATTGTAGAAAATAGAAAAGAGGCAAGACCAGATAGATAAATAGAAGTAATAGAGAATCTGAGTTTGAAAGAAACTTCAATTTCTGTGACCTCACCCTGGGATATATCCCTCTACCTCGTAGCCTTCTCCTCTCATTGATGAGATTTTTCCATTGGTGAGTTCCTCCTGAATATCCATTTTGAGGCAGGGCACTGGTCGGTCACACTTACTTCCTTTTCTGGCTCTCCTGACTTTACATATTTTACCACCATGTCCCCCGCCACCCAATAGGTACCTTCTCCCTCTCTTGCTTCTCAGCTCCCTTTAATGTATTATCTTTCCCCTCCCAATAGAACACAAATTTCTTAAGAAGAGGGGCTATCTTTCTTTTTGCTATATTTATATCCCCAGTACTTAGCATAGTGCTTGGCACATGGTAATTGCTTAATAAATAATTGTTGACTTGAACAAAAATCCTCATTATAGCATACCTAAAAAGGGGTCATCCACTCTTTGATCTAAGATCTCTTAGGAGTTAAGGACAACTTACAGGGTCAAAGGATTTCTATTTTGGATAACTTCTTCAGGAAAAAAAAAAGATAACATTTAGGGGAAGGGAAGAGGAGTAGGAAGCTTTTTTCTCCAAACTCAAATCTAAATGTTCATTTTTGCTTTTCCCCATTTATCCTGATCCTGTCCTCTAGAGCCACATGCAGCAAGTGTACCTAGCCATCAACATAACAGTCCCTCAAATACCTGAAGTCACACATCCTGCCCTCTTCCATCATTTCTTTATGCTAAACATCCCTAGTTCTTTCAATTCTTATCCAACATAATGAAACCTTTCACTTTCCTGGTTGCTCTCCTCAGGATTATCTCCAGTTTATCAATATCCTCCATAAAATGTGGTTTCCAGAACTGGAGTTTAAAAATGCTAGATGTGGTCCATCAGGGATAGAAAACAGTGGAACTATGAACATGGCTCCCTGGTCCTTGACATGAAATCTATTTTTAGCGAAACTTATTGAGCAGTATTGGGCCTGGACTACACTAAAACCTCTAGATTTCTTTTTCAGATAATCCCCTGCCATGCCTTTTTCTCCTTTACCCTTCCCCATCTTGCCCTTCTAAAGATGAAAAATAGTAGAAGCACAAAATGAAGCCAAAGTAAGTATATAGTTTCCAACATACATGAAAGGAAAGAGAAAAACACATTCTTGAATTTAAAAGGAGAGAAGCATCACAGAAGAAAATAGAGGTGATAACAGATAACTGTGAAAAAAAGAAAAGCCTAACTGTTTTTGCCTGGGTGTTTGCAAAAGGTATAAAATATTTTCACTTAACCTTGGCAAGCACTATCTGGGATGGGAATAGAGAAAACAACCAGAATGAGGAAGGAAATGGTCAAGGTGCACTTGAACAGCTGGATGTATTTAAAGCACCAGTGCTTAATGACACCCACTTGGGAGGATTAGGAATTTCCAGATATGCTTATAAATGTTTCCTTCATTCATTGCAGTCTTATCTGTCCTTTGTCTTTGAAGAATCACCTTGTTCTGGTACCACATACAGGTTAATATTCCTTTTCCCCAAAGTATATGTCAGCAGCCCATTAATCAAAGGAGCCATCCTGTGTTCTAGCAGAATGTGGGGACCTCAGAGTCAATCCAGTCTCTGCCACTTACTTACTAGCTGCTGCATGGCCATGGGCAAGTCTCTGCCGTCTCCAAATCTTAGATTTCCCATCTGTGGAGAATACTACCTGCAGTATCTACTCCAAAAGATTGTTCCAAGGACATTTTTTTTACATTAAACGAAAATAAGTATAAGTTCCTATTATTACTTTGTGCCCAGAAACACACTAGATGCTAAGTGGGATGCTTGACATGCCTTGGTTAAAATATTGCCTTGTTATTTTACTGTAAGATTTTAAAGGGGCTAAGAACCACTTCCCCTACCCCTTTTGGCTAGCACTTCGTTCAGTGTTTTGTGTAGATAATGAAGTTTTAATAAACATATGTTGCATTAATAAATTAAGTAACCTACACTAACTCCAGTCAAATCCCTGGGATTTTAGGCAGTGGTCTTTCCCAGAGGAAACCTCTCTTCCTTTCTAAAATTATAGTCCCTACTCAGAAAGAACATTCTCTTTCTAATGATCTCTTACAACACAGATTCTTTCTCCTCCCTCCTCTCTCTTAGCCATACAGGAAGGAATTTTTGTTTTAAAGCACTGTAATATAGAGTGGAAGAGACAGGAAATAAGCATTCCAATAATACTATCATGTATTAGGCACTATATGAAGTGTTTTTTTTTTAAAATAAAAATCTCATTTTGTCCTCACCACAACCCTTTGATAGGTGCTGTAACTGTTGTTCAGTCATTTCAGTCCTGTCAGAAGCTTGGTGACTCCATTTAGAGCTTTATTGACAAAGATATTGGAGTGATTTGCCTTCTCCAGTACAATTTTGCAGGTGAGGAACTGAGACAAACAGGGTTAAATGACTAGCCCAGGGTCACATAGTGTCTGAAGCCAGATTTGAACTCAGGAATATGAGTCCTTCTGACTCTAGGTCAAGAGCTCTACCAATTGTATCACCTAGCTGCCTCTGAGATAGGGGAATAAAATGAGGCAAATTGAGGTTGTGACTTGCCCATGGTCACACAGCTAATCTGAGGCTGGATTTGATTCAGTTCTTCCCGATTCCAGATCCAGTGCTCTATCCACTGTGTCACCAGTTGCCTCATAAAGAAGAAAGGAAAGAAGACTTTGTTAAATGCCTATACCAGGCATTGTGCTAAGTTTCTTATAAATATCTCATTTGTTCCACCACACAACTCTCAGTCTTCTGTAAGGTCAGATCACAAATATAATTTCTCAGAACTTGGGATTTTCTATGATTTTTTTAGGAGGGGGGGAAGATAGGACCACCCTATCTCACTCAATCTTTTAGTACAGTGGCTACTTGTAGGGCCAACCCCAACTCTGAACCACACTGAAGCTATGACTTACAATTTTTTGTAACTTAGGCCAGTTTTCCCTTTTTTAGATAGCCTGGTTGTTTCTTCTATTCCCAGGGGCTTACCACAGTAAGTGCCAGACTTAGTAAGGACACCTGATTGGCCATAGTCCACTGCAGCTCAGAAGTCCCAAACTCACACAATTCGCCAACCTAAGCATCCTCAATAGCACAGATTATAAACCCTTGCAACCATGCCTGGCCTGTAGCATTCTCATTTGCCTTTCCACCCTGTATCATGAAAGATTTACACAATTTGCACATTGTTATTGATGATTTCCCCTTCTATAAGTTTATTTTCATTATTTTCTTCCTTTCTTTCCCATAGTGTCCAGAAATAAGGCTAGCTGGAGGCTCAAACACAGACTTCAATTCTCTGTCTAGTTCTCTAGCCAGTCATCAGTGAAAAATTCAGACAGCAAGAACTAGTATCCACTGTTGGTTGTATCACCAAGAGTAACACTGAAGATTATCGCAGACCTCACCATGACATTTCCTAGCAAAATCCCATTTCTTTTTGTATTGCACTTTTTAGACATGGATCCCCCCATTTACCTCACACCTCCACTCCTTTTATATATTAATCAAACACACCCCAAAAAAATACACATGTATCTTATCATGAATTCATGTTCTTGTTTAAATTCTTTTCTGCATAAACATGAAAACAGAGATCAGGATATACATATATATATATATATATGTATATATGTACATATATATGTATACACACACATACACATATATATACATATATATATATATATATATATATATATATACACATACTCTCTATAACCCTAGCCCAAAACCTGAACATAAAAATCTTTAAAATAATCTTTAAAAAGGTTTGTTGTTGATTATAAATATCTATCCAAAATAGAGCATTTACATGGTCATGCCTTCCTTTCTTTAAAGAAAAAAACTGTTCCCCAACTTTTGAAGTTGATACCATACACGTATTTTTCTTAGTTTTTCTCCTGTTACTATTTTTCAAGGATTCCATGACTTTGAAGTTTTGCTTCCAGTTTTTACATTGTAATAATAAGGAGAAATAGGAAAATTACTAACAAAGTTTTTCAATGGTACACAAAATATGAAAGTTTTGAAAGAGTGAAGGAATTTATTTTTCTGTTTATTAAGTCTATCTTTGCCTATGTATAAACACTTCATTCTGTTAAAGTACTGAAACTTGGATCCAGTTCACTAAATAATTTTTTAAAAACCTGACAACACTTCAGATCACTGTTTTTCTTTATAATAATATTGTGATGATAAGCAAAATGTATCACTACCAATATTTTAAAAAATCTAGAGGTGTACTCATCAATGTAGATAACTTAATAAGGAACTCAAAAATTTTCTAATAAGCCACCTTTAGCATTCATGTTAAGAATTTTACGTATAAGCTAAAATTGTAATTAAAATAAGCATAAATTCTATCTTAAACTAAAGGTATAAAGGAAACACAGTTATTTCCTACATTTCAAGTTAACATGATACCAAGTAACATTCAAATCTTTCCCTTAAAAAATCTTTTCTGTGTCCAACAGGAATGAAAAATAATTTTGTACAAAACCCTAAAATATCCACATATTTTAAAAACAAAAGAAGCAACCTAAGTTTCACATCAATGTTATTTATTCAATCTAATTTTCCTTTCAAATCCTATCAACAATTTATCATTTATTAGGGATACATTTGGGGCTCAGATATGTCAGAACCTACAAAAATAGATACTTTTAACTTGACATAATAATAACAAGTAACATATAAAACATTTAAAGATTTCCAGAGGGCTATAAAGAGTGAAGCAAAAATTGAGAATTCAGTTGAATTTTGTCTCTAAATGACTAGAACTTGCCCTAGATGTTCTTTTTATATTAGCACACAAAGACTAGCAACTATCACCTTCCCATTACAAAACATTCAAATACAGAATTTATGGATTTTTTTCTGTTAAAAATGTTTGACAACTTATAAAAATTAACTATAATACTTTCAAACTTTCCCTTTTAGAATTTTGCTTAATAATTCTGAACTATAAGCCTTTGCTCTTAAGACAAGACCTTTAAAAATAAAAGGAATCTTGTCTGAATCATCAACATCTCTGTCTACATTTAGAATATATTGAGTTCTTAAATAGAAAGTTTTCCAACTTGCTGGGGTATAAGCAATAATACTATAGTGCATGTATTTATCAACTGATATATAATTACCTATGACCTTCTATTGATTTTCAGAGATAGAGATATATTTCTTTTTTTTTTTTCATAAGAAATGATGAACAAGAAGACTTCAGGGAGGCCTGGAAAGACTTATATGATCTGATGCTGAGCGAAAGGAGCAGAACCAGGAAAACTTTGTGCACAGCAATGACCACAGTGTGCGAGAGTTTTTTCTGGTAGACTTGGAACTTTGTAATAACAATAGAGATATATTTCCTAAAGGTGTGCATACCCCCACACTCTTTAAATTGTGGTTGACTATCCTCTGGTTGGGGAGAGGTTCCATTTCACTACTGCTACTTGAAAACACACACATTCTCCCCTTGTTGACAAGCTAAATTGGAACATTCCTTACTATGTCTTTTCTTGGGAGGCAGATCTACAGGGTTTTATTTTTTATTATATCTTTAAAAATATTTTTACATCTTTAAGATGATGATGCTGACGATAGTATTTATATAGTACTTTAAGGTTTACAAAACACTTTACACATATACTCTCAATCCTTACAACCATTCTGGCAGGTAAATGCTAATAATATTCCCTTTCACAAATGAGGAAACAGCCTGAGAGAAGTTAATTAACTTTCCCAGGGTCACATAGCTAAGTAAGTACCTGAGACTGGATTTGATATCAGGTCTTCTTGATTCCAAGACTGAAGTTCTGTCCATTGTAGCTGGCTTGCTGAGGCTAGAGAACTTTCAACTGGCTATAGTTTTGGAATAAGGACAAATTCTGGGATTTTGTCATTTTATGAGCATTTAAAATTGAGTTACTCTTTAGTGGGAAAGGTTTAGAGGTTGTACCAGTATAGAATTTTCATCAGTTATTGTTTATTAACCTACTATATGATCGACATAAATAGTTTGCAAAGTAAACATACTTGTTTTGTTGGTATGCATGGTATTCAGTCCCAAGATAACTGTCAAGAACAAATAAAAATCAGTGAACACTTACTGAATGCATTTGTAGGGTATTATGCTAGATGATAAGGGGGACACAGAGGTATAAGGGGTAGCTGCTTCATTAAAAAGTTCAAGAACTCTTTGGAGAGCCAGAGTATATACAGGTCTAAAACAAACTAAAAATTCTCTGCATTATATAATTTTTGCCTGATTAATGCTACATATAATTATTGCTTGAGAAGAAAGCTTCCTGCAGAAGATAGGATTTTAGCTGGGACTTGAAGGAAAGACAGGGAAGTCACTAGGTAGAGATGAGAAGGGAGAGCATTGTAAGCATGGGGGCTGTAAGTGAAAATTCCCAGAGGAAAGAGATGGAGTGTCTTGTTGAAGGGACAGCAAGATTGCCAGAATGATATGATCTAATAGTATATAAGGAGGTAGGGGATGTAAGAAGACCAGAAAAATGGGGGGAGGCTAGGTGATAAAGAGCTTTAAACACCAAACAGAGGATTATATATGTGATCTGGATGTGACAGGATACCACTGGAGTTTATTGAGTGGGGCATCGACATGATTGGACCAGTGCTTCTGGAAAATCACTTTGGCAACTGAACGTAGAATTTTCTGGACTGAGGAGACATTTGAGATCGACAGAACAAAAAGAAAGCTATTGTAATAGTTCAGCATAAGGCTCTTCACTACAGCTGCAACAGTATCAGAAATGAGAAAGAAATGTATTTGAGAGATGCTGCAAAGATAAAATCAATAGGTCTTGGCAAGAGATTGGATGTTATGGATGAAAGAGAGTGAAGAGTTAAAGATGGCTCCTAATTGGCAAGCCTAGGGGACTGAGGGAATGGTGGTGACCATTACAGTAATAGGAAAGATTGGAGAAGTTCAGAGAGGGCTTGGGGGGAAGAAGAATGAGTTCAGTTTTGAACATGTTGAGTTTAAGATGTTTATAGGACATCTCGTTTGAGATATCTGAAGGCAATTGGACATATGAGACTGGAGACAAGCAGATCATGGTTTGAAAAATAGATTTGAAAAACAATGACAGAGATGATAATTGAATCCTTGGAACCTGTGAAATTACCATGTAAAACTGTCTAGAAGAAGAACATAAGAGAGCCTAAGACAGTCCTGTGAGATACCCAAGATTAGCAGGGATTGCTTAGATGAAGACCCCAAAAAGAATACAGCTAATGACTAGGAGGTTAATATGCTACCCATTCCCCAGACAATATATTTATTTATATACCAACTGGCCTCTTTGAGAAAGTCAAGTCCTTCATTACGATTGGTTAGTTGGTTGGTTGGTTGTTGTCCTTCAGTCTCAAAGAGGATGAAAGAAAATATCATTATGTCAGAGTCAAGGTAGATTATTTTTGACTGTGGCTATCAAACCACTATGAGCTCTGCCACAGGTCAGACACAGAATCCACACGAACATTTGGAGTGGAGATGGCTCTAAATTTGTGTTATCATGTTTCTCTTGAGCTACTGCAATTCCACTTTGCTCACAGAGCACAACAGTTTCTTTGATGCAGGCATAACATGGTGGGTAGTCCTTTACCAATGTCTTCCATGTCATGCAATGTATTCCAAAGTTCTTGAGATAGACCTTGGGAGTATTCTTGTATCACTTCTGACCTCCATACAAGCACTTACCTTGCATAAGTTCTCTATAAAATAGTTTTCTGGGCAAACACACATTTGGCATTTGAATAACATGGTCAGTCCATTGGAATTGTACTCTCTGTTTGAATGTTTGGCAGTTTAGTTCAAGAAAGGACCTCAGAGTCCTGCATCTTGCCAAGTGATCTTCAAAATCTTGCTAAGACAATTTAAATGGAAGCAATTTAGTTTCCGGGTATATCCCTAATACACTGTCCAGATTTCACAGGCATACAACAGTGAGGTCAGCACAACAGTTCTGTAGACTTTCAGTTGGGGATCTCTCTCTTGGTCATTGCTGGCAAAGAGTTCTCCTTAATAGGTCAATCCTTCACTTAGAAAATGATCATCTATATGAGAGTCAGTGTGCCTTCCAAAAGAGCCAAGGAACAGCTGATTTGGTGTTTGCTACCTGGCAATTCCAGGAGAAATGCCAGGAGCAGAGGTCCATAGAAGAAGTCCGTCAATCTGATCAAGGTCTTTGATACCATCAGTCACAAGGACTTGTGGAAAATTTAGTTGCCTGCAGAAGTTCATCAACATTGTACATTAGTTTCATGACAGTATGCTTGCAAAAGTTCTTGCCCTTTCCCAGTCACCAGTGGAATTAAGCAGGGTTAGGTATTTGGTCCCATGCTTTTTAGCATGTTTTTTTTTCAGCAGTTTTGTCGGACACTTTCAATGAGGATGAAAATGGTATCAGCTACTACACTGATAGTAAATTATTTAACTTGAAAAAGCTACAAGCCAAGACTAAAGTGGAGGGGTAATATTGGTGCATGACTTTTGTTTTCAGGTGATTGTGCACTCAGCGAAAACTCTAAGGCTAAGAAGCAATAAAGTATGGATCTATTCTCCACTGTTTGTGCTAATTTTGGCCTAACAATTAAAACCAAGAATACATAGGTGCTCCACAAGCCAGTACCACATTATCAATATGTAGAGCCACTGATTACAGCAAATGGAGAAATAGTGGATTCTGTGGATAAGTTCATTTACCGTGGCAGTACACTTTCTGATGATATACAAACAGATGATGAGGTTGACACTCACATTGCCAGAGCTAGCTCAGTTTATGAGAAGCTCCAAAGGAAAGCGTGGAAGAGAGCAAGATCTTACAGACCTGTCTGAAAGCATGCTTTTCTTTTCAAAAACCCAGAACAATTTACCAAGCAATATCAGAACAAGAATCTCATCCTATAACATTTTTAAAAGGAAATGCAAAAGTCTCAAAGAAATATCTTTATTCACATTACACACACATAATTGCTAATAAGCTTGTTCAGAGACTAATTTGTGCCAAAAGTGTGCTGATATTATGGCTTTAACTTTTCCATTTTAACTTATTAAAGATTTCTTTTTTGGCTTATACAAAAATCTACAAATCTTTGTCCAAGAAAAAAGCAATTTATGCAGCTCCTCAGTCACGACTCAACAGTTACCCCCAAAGGTAACATTTTGAGGTCAAAGATCAAGGGAAAAGTCGAGCCAGATTTGTAGATGAGAACTTTACGAGAAAGGAAAAAGCCAGGCAAAACTGAGTGATGCAAAAAAAAAAAAAAAAAAGGTAATGAAAAAAAATTTGGTAGGAAAGGAAAGGGAGAAATAGCCTGAATATGTATCTTCTATTAAATAAAATGACAAGCAGAATCTTTTGAAAAATGTGACTGGCACTCAGCACCAGGTTCCTGGAAACAACAGAAATCACCGTAAGCAATATTGATTCGAGGAATCACCAGAACCTCACAAAAATAATGAGGGATTTAAGAGAAAATTTAATAATGGGATTAACATAAATATTCATCTTAATTCTGTGGCTATAGTTTTTGTGTACCTTCAAACTTGAAATCAGGAGTTGCAAACCTTCTGAGAGCATGATACCAGTATCAAATTAGATATAATCAAGCCATTTATCAATGCCACATATTTAGTTAAAGTAGCCTTAAAAAAGCAATCTTTCTATTTTTTTTCTATCTCTTGGGAAATGAGATATGTCCATCATTAACCTTCCAACCAATAAGAGTTCATACTGTGGGGCTAATCCAAAGGGCTGGAAATCACAGCAGGGCTATAGTAAGACACAGCAGGTTTATAGTCAGGTTAAATTGTTTTAATTAAGAACTTTTTTTTTAAATGAAAGATTGTTCAACACTTGGGCCAATATTTTTCTTTATCCCAAATGAGGACACATAAGAAAACGTCACTGAAAATTCATCAGAAAGTAAGGCCAAATAAAAGAGGCTTCAAGAGGGGCATGGGTAATTAAACAGAATTGGACACCTGGTAAATG
>JAQQSK010005476.1:0-14891 GCA_028658325.1 Potorous gilbertii
AGGCGGTGATTGGTGGATTCCTTGAGTACTTATTTTGCCCTCTGGTTCTAGAATATCAGGGCAGTTTTCCTTGATAATTTCATGAAAGATGATGTCTAGGCTCTTTTTTTGATCATGGCTTGCAGGTAGTCCCATAATTTTGAAATTTTCTCTCCTGGATCTATTTTCCAGGTCAGTTGTTTTTCCAATGAGATATTTCACAATTTCTTCCATTTTTTCATTCTTTTGGTTTTGTTTTATGATTTCTTGGTTTGTCCTAAAGTCATTAGCCTCCATCTGTTCCATTCTAATTTTGAAAGAACTATTTTCTTCAGTGAATTTTGAACCTCCTTTTTCATTTGGCTAATTCTGCTTTTGAAAGCATTCTTCTCCTCATTGGCTTTTTGAACCTCTTTTGCCAATTGAGTTAGCCTATGTTTCAGGGTGTTATCTTCCTCAGCATTTTTTTGGGTCTCCTTAGCAAGGTATTGACCCATTTTTCATGCTTTTCTTAAATCTCTCTCATTTCTCTTCCCAGTTTTTCCTCCACCTGTCTAACTTTGTTTTCAAAATCCTTTTTGAGCTCTTCCATGGCCTAAGCCCATTGAGTACTTATTTTGGATCTTTGGGATTCAGAAATCTTGACTTCTGTCTTTCCCTGATGGTAAGCATTGTTCTTCCTCATCAGAAAGAAAAGGAGGAAATATCTGGTCACCAAGAAAGTAACCTTCTATGATCTTACATTTTTTCCCTTTTCTGGGCATTTTCCCAGCCAGTGACTTGACTTCTTAGATTCCTTTCCCCACCCTCTTCACCTCCAGATCCTCCCAGCTAGTGCTTAGGGTCTGAGATTCAAATGCTTCTTTCCAGCCTCATGGCTGGCGGCAGGGGCAGGACTCCTATTCAATGTAATATTAAATTCAGGTGCTCAGGTGGAGGCAGTGCCAGAGACAGAGCTTAATTCCCTCAGGTGGTTTACAAGGAGACTTTCATCAATGGATCCAAGCTCCTGCTTGCTTTGGGAGCCCCTGTCAGCTGCTGCCTCCCAAGTGGGCCCGAGTTATGAAGACACCTCGCTCCCCTCTTGGCCAGCCAAACAGGCCCTATCACTGACCTGTGCGCCTGTTGGTGGAGGGAACTTTGTGGCCACTGGAGATTCTGTCTCAGAAGCCCACCCGGATGTGCTCCTCACAAGGCCATGTGACCAGAGCAGGGCTTGGCTCCACTCTGGGTCTGGTGCACAATGGACCCCCGGTGTCAGTTTTTCTGGTCTCTCTGGAACAGAAGTCTCCTGAACTCCATCGTTCCAGGGCTTCCTCTGCTGCAGAACTTGTCGGAAGTCCTTCCTCACAGGTATTTTATAGGATGTGGGTTTGGGAGCTAGTGTATGGGTGTCTTTCTACTCCCCCGTCTTGGCTCCTCCTCTCCTTCAAAAATTCTTGAAAGATGATGTCTAGGTTTTTTTTTTTTTATCATGATTTTCAGGTAGTCCAATAATTTTTAAATGATCTCTCCTAGATCCGTATTCCAGGTCAGTTCTTTTTTCCAGTTAGTTACTTCACATTGTCTTCTGTGTTTTCATTCTTTTGGTTTTGTTTTATAATATCTTGATATATCATAAAGTGCACAAAAATGTACTTTTTTTCCAGCTGTTTTCAGGAATATTTCTAGGAAACTGTAACCTTTCAGTTATTACAAGGTGATATGACTTAAGGAGAGGTATTTACTACTCTACTGGCCTGTTCTCTGGTTTGTGACTATAAGCACTATTTTTCTGTCCTGCAGCTGAGAGGAGGATCTCTACTCCACTGTGACCACAGGCTCTGATATGCTAGTGCTTCTCCTCACCACATTGGACCCAGATTGGAGTATGGACAATGAAACTTAATTCTGCTTCAGTGCTAGCAAAGAAATCCCTAACATCTCCTTCTGACTATTTGTTCCAGGCCTTTACTCTCTGTGGGATCAGAGCTCTGAAAGCAGTGCTGCTGCTAATTCAGTCTTCACCACATCCAGCTCCTGTTTTCTTGAAACCAAGTCTGTTTTGGCAGAGCCTGTCCTGGATTGTGCTCCATTCTCACCTACGTGTGATACACCTTTTTCTGATGACTTTCTAAGTTGTCTTTAGAACTCCTGGACTGGAAGTATGGAAAACAGCTCTTCTGCTACTGATATAGTTGCCCTGAGGTCTGATACTGTGGCCCTGTGGGCCAGTCTACACTGGTGCAGCCTGTGCTGGACTCTGATCCTCTCTTACTCTAGTACGAAAGACATTTTCTGTCAAATTTCTAAGCTGTTTTGGACTGGAAAAATGGTTTTACTTAGTCTTTTTGTGTTTTTTGGTACTTTAGAATTTGTCTAAAGTCATTATTTAAAAGTATGGAGAGGTTTGGGGAAGAGCTCAGGTGAGCCCATGCCTTTACTCTGCCATCTTGGCTTGGTCTTTATAAGATAGATTTCTATACTCAAATGAGTATGATCAAATGTTTTTCCCTCTTTGAATCAATTTAGATAAGAGCGAGGTTCAAGTGCTTCCTACTCCCCTTCCCATTACCATCCCAATTGTAAAAGCTCTTCTTTGCATGCCTCTTTTACATGAGATAATTGTTGCCACTCTTCCTCTTCCCTCCCCCTTCTCCCAGGACACCCCTTTCTTGTTCATCCATTTGTTAACATCATCCCAACATAATAGACTCACCCTTGGTCCTTTAGTTTATAAAGTCTATAGCTTAACTGCTATAATAACATTCTTAGGAGACCCATGTATTATTCTATATCCATATGTGAACAGTTTAACTTTGAGTCCCTGATAATTTCTCTATTCTCTTGAAGTCAGCAACTTTTTTCCAAGTTATTGGAAGTTTTTTTTGGAAGTCAAATTTTTGGAAGTTGTTTTTGGAAGTTAACTTTTCTATTCTGCTTTGGTCTTTTTGTTAGCAATGCTTGAAAGGCCTAGTGGGCAATGGCATAATTCCTATTTTAATAAAGCAGTAATTTAAAAAAAGTTTTATTGTTTATTAGAGTGGAAAGGGATATGACACATTTTCAGTTACTAAAGTATTTTGGCAATTTTAGGAGAAATCAGCGGGGAACTGCAGACGTTAGCTGAAACATGCTATTCTAAGGATATGATGAGTGTCATCATTTGGAGAGAAATCATGTCTTAATGAAGAAATAATCCCTCCTTTCCCACTTGACTTTCTGAAGATTCCTGTTGTTTCTTACACTATATTTACATCATAAAACATGCTGAGATAAGATAAACGGCTTTTGTTTTATAATGAAATAAAAATTATCTCATTTAACATGTATCTAATTTAGTGTTCTAGGATAGTTGATTATAAGTTTTGTCAAGTTGTTACAGACTTTTAACTAAAATCTTTACAGTAAAGTAGCTATCTCAACTATCTCTCACTTTCATGAGTTCTGTATCTATCTGATCTGTTTTGATGGTTCTCAATCCATTTAGTAAGGGTAAAAAATTCATGTTAGTTGCAAAGAAAGTATGTATATTGAATATGAAATAACACTTGTACTTTTATATAAGTTTTATAACTATAAGATATGCTTTTAGAAAATGTGTTTGCTATACATGTAAGAGTATAAAGGGTACTTTAAATGTCTCCCAGCAATTTTAAGCTATTAAAGTTTGTCTACATAGATATTTGTTGTTTTTTGTTCAGTCATGTGTGATTTCATAAACCAATGAACTGAATCACACCAATACTGTCTGTGGGGTTTTCCTGGCAAGAATACTCAAGTGATTTGCCATTTCCTTCTCCATACACAAGAAGAGGTTAAATGACTTCCCTAGGGTCACACAACTGGTAAGATCTAGAACCATATTTGAATTCAGATCTTCCATACTCCAGGTCCAATAGTTTATTCACTGAGCTATTAAGCTGCCTCTATATAGACAGATTATGTGTGTGTATATCTATGTATTTGTGTATATATATTTAAGTATGTGTATATATACACATAAACACAAATACACTTATGTGTGTATGCAAATGCAAACAGTCTATTCTTACTTTATTGACTACACTAAAGCCTTTGATTATGTGGAGCATAACAAAATGGGGAAAGTCCTCAAGGAGAGAGGAGTACCAGATCATCTTACTTGTTTCCTGAGGAACCTGTATGTGGATTAAAAGCAACAATTATAGTCAAACATAGAAATGACTGGTTTAAGATTAGAAAAAGAGTAGAATAAGACTGTGCAGTGTTACCTTTTTTATTTAATTTTTTTCAGAGTGCATCATGTGAAATGCCAGGCTGCATGAATCAAAAACTGGAATCAATGTTGTCAGAACAAAGAGCAATAATCTCAACTGTACAGGTGCTGCCATTCTGATGGCAGGAAGTGAAGAAGAATGAAGAAGCCTCTGGATGAAGAAGAAAGAGGAGAGTGTCAAAACTATCTTGAAGCTTAACCAAACAAAAAACCAAAACAAAACAAAGAACAACTCGAAAATCTTTGCAACTTGTTCTGTTGCTATCTGGCAAATAGAGAAAGAAGAAATGAAAGCAGTGTCAGATTCTGTATTCTTCGGTTCAAATGGAATTGCAAATAGTGACTACTGCCTTGAAATTGATACTTGCTTAGTAAATTGAAAAAGAGATATCACCTCGCTAACAAAGATCTATATAGTCAAAGCTATGTTATTGTTGTTTTTTTCCAGTAGTAATGCATGATGGAGAGAATTGAACTTTAAGGAGAGCTGAGCACTACAGAATCAGTGCTTTTGAATCATGGTGCTGGAGAAAACTTTTGAGAGACTCTTGAACATCAAGGAGGTCAAGTCAGACAATTCTTAAAGAAATTCATGCAGGATATTCACTGGAAGTCAAGTTTAAATATTTTGGCCACATGATGAGAAGATGAGACTTATTAGAAAAGACCCTTATGTTGGGAAATATTGATGGAAAAAGCTTAAAGGGATGGCAGAGCATGTGATGGATAGATAGTATTATGGTAACAATGACATGATCTTGGCCAGATTTTGAGAGATAATGGAAGATAGAAGATCCTGGAGTGCTATGGTCTATGGAGCATGAAGAATGAGATGTAATGGAATGACTGAAGAACAGAAAGTATGACATGATATTTTCTTGATTAGTTTTCCCAGTAAGTGACATAATTTGCCCTTGAGGCTATTGATCCACTGGAGGTTATAACCCACTAGACTAAATCACACTAATACTCTCCATGAGATTTTCCTGGCAAGAACACTCAGTTGGTTTATCATTTCCTTCTCCAGAGGCAAACAGAGGTTAAATGACTTCCCCAGGGTCACAAAGCTGGTAAGATCTAGAACCAGATTTGAATTCATGCTTACCCTCTCCATACCATCCTGAATGTATAAAACTTAAAGACTCATAGTAAACATGCGAGTCTACTCTGTCTCTAGATAATTAATCTTCAGTCTCATTTCCATGTTTCCTTTGACTTCATGTTAATAGAGGTTTTTTGCCCTCATTGGAGGCAATCAATTGATCTGTTTATTAATAAATAGCATAGCACTGTTAACATATTATCTTGCTTGGAAACCTGAATGGGTTTAACATTTTGTTAAAATTACATTGCAACATTATGCTTCCTCTTTTGATCATTGGTTCCTTTGATAATATTAAATTTTTCTCTTCAGTGGAATTAGTGGGATCTTCCTTTTGAATAGTACTCATTGCCCTACCTCCTCAGTGATGACCTTCAGCAGTCTGAAACTTAGAAATTTCCTGGATATTTTTCCTCATACCATCTCCCAATCATGTGCATTTTTTTTTGTCTTTACTTCTATTACGCATAAATAAAACTAGATAAGATTTTGTCATCAAAATAAGCAAGGGAGTAGTAAAATTCAAATTGCTTATTTCTACTTCTTGACTTCTCTAACACAAAAGTGGCTGGATGAGGACCTTCTACTTGACAGGCAGCTAAGTTGTTCAGTGGATAGAACACACTGATCCTGGAGTCAGAAAGATCTGAGCTCAAATCTGGCTTCAGACACTTACTGGCTGTGTGGCCCTGGGCAAGACATTTAACCTCTGTTTGCCTTAATCTACTGGAGAAGGAAATGACAAATCATTTCAGTATACTTGCCAAGAAAATCCCATGGACAGTATGGTTTGCAGCGTCACAAAAAGTCAGACATCACTAAAGAAGAACAACCTGCTCTGCTTGTATCTATGGCCATGGATTACTGAGATTCAGCTTTAGTTTCCAAGAGCCTGCTGAAATTGTAAAAGCTTGTTAGTGTTTAAGATCAAAGCATGATGTTTTAAGCCCTGAAAATCCTGGCTAACTAAATATCATCTCCCTTTGAATACTGGTCCACTACTCTAGGATATACTTCTAAGGAATTATACTTTTTTGGTGTCTGCACAAAGGACACAGTGGGTGGGGGGCAGAGATTTCCCTGAAACCTCTTCTTAAAATGTTCTAAAATTATGGTGCTTCCTCTACACTTAATGACGCTTTATCTGTCTATTTCCTTATGCACCATGCCACTGTCCCTGAAATGTAGGCGTAACAATTGTGCTGATTCAAGACTAGAGGGATAATGAAAAGAAAAACAAAACAAAACACCACATTTTTCTTTTCATGGTAGTTTGAATGAACAACATGCAAAGATTCAAGTTTTTTTTTTCACTCATTTCAAACAGTTGGGAAAGTAGTAGTTTGGTGTGAGTAGCTGAGCAGATAAAACACTTAATTGCTTTATTAGAGATATGATCTTTATTTCTTTGTAAAGTATTAGGTTAAATGCAGCATTTTTTTACTTTCAACGACTAATGAGCCATAAGGAAAAACATTAATTGTAGACCACATAGGAAAAAATATAGCAACTTTTAATTTGTCTTCCAAATTTGTGCCTCATTGTAGTGTGTTGACTCTGATTTCAGAGATGGAAATATCACCCACTGACATCTTAGGTGTTATCGAACTTACATGGATGGGAATGGGCTAATTTAATTCAGGTGATCACTACATATACTCTTGCATATCTCCCAAAAATCTCTTGGGAGAAATGGATTAGCCCTCAGAGTCAATAAAAAGGGTGAGAAAATCAGTAGTGCAGTATAATCTCAAATCCGGCAGAATGATAACTATTCTCATCCAAGGCAAACCATTAAATATCATAGTAATATGTCTGTGCTCTAACAACTCATGTCAAAAGGCCAAAGTTGATCAGTTACATGAAGAACTACAAGAAATTTTAGGAATAATAACAAAAAGATGTCATAATCTTCCTAGGGAATTGGAATGCTAAAATAGAAAATCAAAAGATAATTGAAATAACAGGGAAGTTTCTAATCTTGGAATACAAAATAAAACAAGACAGAGACCAATAGATTTTTGTCAGGATAACTCACTCGTCACAGAAAACACTCTTTATCAACCACCCAAAAGGTGAATCTACACATGGACACCATCAGATGGTCAATATAAAAATCAGATTAATTATTTACTTTGCAACCAAAGGTGGAAGAACTCTATGTATTCAGTTAAAACAAGACCTGGAGCTGACTGTGGTTCAGATCATGAGCTTTTTATTTCAAAATTCAGACCAAAATTGAAGAAAGAAGGGAAACTCATGAGACTATATAAATATGCTCTGAATATGATGAATATTTAGTGCAGGTGTTGAATAGATTTAAGGGATTAGAACTGGCAGATAGAATGTCTGAAGAAGTATTGACAAAGTTCCACAATATTGGACAGGAGGCAGCTATTTATATATGTAGCTGCTTCCTGTTCTCTCTCCCCCACCCCCACACACATACATATAGATAAAAAAAGAAGAGCAAGAAAGAAAAATGGATGTCTGATGAGGGTTTATAAATAGCTAAGTAAAGAAGAAAAGAGAAAGGAAAAGATATATTCAAATGATACAAAATTCCAGAAATTAATAAAGAGAGATAAGAATGTTTACTGAAATAAGCAGTGCAGTGAAATAGAAGAAAATAATAGAATGGAAAAGACAAAAGCTCTCTTCAAGAAAATCAGAGATAGCGAGGGAATGTTTCATATAAAAATGGGCATGACAAAAGACAAAAATAGTGGGACTTAGGTACAAAAGTGATTAAGAAAAGGTGGCAAAGATACACAAAAGAACTACACCAGAAAGACCTTACTGGAGTTACTGATCTAGAGACAGGCATGCTAGAGAAAGAAATCAAGTGGGCCTTAGGAAACATTGCTAACAGTGATAACAGAAATCAAACTAAGCTTCCTAAAATGCTAAAAGTGCTGCACTCGATATGCCAGCAAATTTGAAAAACAATTGTTCACTTAATTTGAAAAGAGCAGTTTACATCTGGATCCTAAAGAAGAGCAATGCCAAGAAGTATTCAAGTTACCAAATAATGGTACATATTTCACACACCAGAAAGGTTATGCTTAAGATTGTGCAAGCTAGGCTTCAGCAATATATGAACCAAGAATTACCAGGAGACCAGGCTGGTTTTCAAAGAGAAAGAACAGTTAGTGACCAAATTGTAAACATTTGTAGATTATGAAGAATGCAAGGGAGTTCCAGAGAACAAATGAAAAGACAAAAAAGAATCATCTACTTTTGATTCATTGACTAAATTAAAGTCTTTACTTGTGTGTCACAATAAAATGGGCAAGTTTTCAAAGAGATGGGAGTAGCAAATGATCTTAGTGGTCTCATGAGGAACCAGTATGCAGGCCAAGAAACAAGTCAGAAGTGAAGATGGCACAATTGATTGGTTTAAGATTTGAAAAGGAGTACAAGAAGACCGTGCATTATCATCTTATTGTGTAAGTTTATTCAGAGTATATCATGTAAAATGCTAGGCTGGATGAACCAAAAGCTGGAATTGAGCTTGCCAGGAGAAGCAGCAATAACCTCAGATATGCAGATGATACCACTCTAATGACAGAAATCAAAGAGAAATTAAGAAATCTCTGGATGGGGGTAAATGTAGTGAGTGTAAAACAAAACAAAATGAAACAAAACCTAAGATCTTGGCAACTGATACCATCACTTCCTGGCAAATAGGAGAAGAAATGGAAGCGGTGTCAGATTTTATATTTTTCAGTTCAAAGATCACTGCAGATAGTGAATACGGCCATGGAATTAAAAGATTCTTGCTTTTTGGAAGAAAAGCTATGGCAAATCTGGACAGCATACTAAAAAGCAGAGACATCACCTTGCCGACAAAAGTCCTTATATGATCAAAACTATGGTTTTTCCAGTAGCAATGGACGATTATGAGTTGGATTATAAAAAAAAAAAGTTGAGGGTGACAGAGATGATGCTTTTGAATTATGGTACTTTCAAACATTTTTGAGTGCCCCTTGGACAAAAAGGAAGTCATTTCAGTCAATACTTAAAGAAATTAATTCAACTTATTCACTGGAATGTCAAATACTAAAGCTGAAGCTTAAAAACTTTGGCCACATGAGAAGATCAGACTTATTGGAAAAGATCATGATTTGGGGATAGATTGAAGGCAAAAGAAAAAGGGGATGACAGAGCATGAGATGATAGATAGTGTCATGGAAGCAATGAACATGAGCTTGGAACAGACTTCAAAAGATAGTGGAGGATAGAAAAACCCAGTGTGCTATGGTCCCTGGAGTCACAAAGAATTGGTCATGATTCAACAACAACAACAACAGTTTGCAGATGATGACAGATTTCACAACTAAGAGGTCAAGAGTAATTGCCAGTAGTGAAGGGGCCACCCATTTTGATGATGCAATGAATCATTGAACAATGGAATTTAAATTTGTCCTTTTGAATACTCTCTCTTTGCTGGATTTTAATATTTCTACCCTCCTTTATTTCTTGTTCTACCTTTGTGATCAGTTTTTTTTCTCTTTGTCATTTGCTAGATCTATCTCATGGTCACTAATTGTGGGTATGTTCCAATGATGAGTCTAAGATGTCTTCTTTTTGCCCACTATACTATTTCTATCATTAGATAATCCCCCCATGGATTTGATTATCTCTATACAGATGATTCTCAGCTCTGTTTATCCAGCCCCATCTTAAATTAAATAGATTGTAGAAATTTCAATCTCAGTATGTCCAAAAGAGAACATAGGATCTCTCATCACATTTGGCTCAATGAAGGACACTCAATTTGGTATGAAAACCTATTTTACCCTGCTGCTACATCATGGCATATTCAGGCAGGATCTGCAAATTAAAAGGAAAGTATAGGGGCTGGGATAATTGTTCATTGTTTCTCAATTGTGGTGGCTATGTTTCTGTGGAGCCCCAGGAGCACCTGAGATTGTATTGTATGCAGAGCCTGGGCACAAATGGTGAGAACTTGGAATGGAATCATAGAGCAGGAGTAGAGAACTGCCTGTGTGCCAATATTGGAAAGATGAGTCATGGAACAGCAGTGGAGAGCTGTCTGCATGCAGACCCAGGCAAGAGCCTGGAGCAGCCAGCTCCTGCTGGAGGAGGAGGAATCCTGGAACTTGGAATTCAGCCCCATGGGAAAATAAACACTAAGGGGCAAGGCAAGAGAGCTGAGTTTGTTTTTTTTGCTGTATTCTCCTGGGACTGTTTAGATTCTAGGGGTTAGAGTTACCTATGGTGGGTGGGCAGAAGTACCCTGTACTGCCAAGGACCCCACCCAGCTGACTTTGTTGCTCAGCCTTCCCTCAGGACTTGGAAGGAGGGGCTAGAGCAGTTTTAAAACTAGGACTTGACTCTTTAGAGTCTGCACCTGAGGGTGACCAGAGGAAGCCTGAAATGGCAGTATGGGGAGACGGACTTTAAGAAGGACTTTATTTCCACAGTTAGATTGTGAGTTTCTTGAAAGCAAAAGAGGTTAGCTTTTGATTGGGTTTGTTTGTTTTGTAACCCCAGTGCTCAGTATAGTGCTGAATATATACTAAGCACTTAAGAAATACTTATTGGCATAAGAATTTGTCAGCATTTTACTGAGAAACTTTTTTGGAAATGTAACAATCATTTTTAAAAATTAATTTAAAATTACCACTTGGTAAAATTAGGCAGTCACAACAAGATAAAAGAACGTTAGGATTAAATTTTCGAATTCTAACCAGTTTTTAAACAACTTCTTTGTATCAAGGCCAGTAATTAGTTAAATTACATGAAATGGCAGATTTACAGAGTGTTCCAAAAGACCCAATGAATTTAAGCTATTAAAGCTTTTGGAACTTTAGAGACACTCATTACAACAAGTAATTTGGGTTAAAAACTTGCCCCTCGTTTTAATATTATATAAATAATGAAAGTAAGAACTCAAGCACCCTAGACCATCTTCTCTATACTATATGTTCTGGATTTTAAAAACAAATTGATGAAGGATAACCTCCCATTTTGTCTTGTTATTCTTAAGACTTTTCATGACATTCCCTTGCTCTTTTTCTTTAATAAGAACAAGGAGAAATCAAATTCTAGAAATTCACCATTTAAAGATAAATTTCCGTGTAAAATAATCATGTTTTACAAAGATTTCTTGTATCTTGAGTTATGTATATTTCATCACTGTTTTCTGAAATTGTTTGAAATCTAGACTCTAACAGTTGTAACCTTGTTTTTTCTACTTTCTAGAATTTTGTTAGTTTCTAACTGTTGTTTTCAATTAATTTATTTTAGTTTTCAACATTCATTTCCACAAAATTTTGAGTTCCAAATTTTCTCCCCTCCTCTCCCCTCCCCCTACCAAAGATGGCTTACATTTTGAATACACTTTCCCTCATCTGCCCTTCCTTCTATCACACCCCTCTCTTCCCTTATCCCCATTTTCTCTCTTATAGGGCATGATAAACTTCTGTACACCATTACCAGAATTTCTTACTTCCCAGTTGCATGAAAAAACAATTCTCAAAATTCATTCTTAAAACTTTGAATGACAACTTCTCTCCATTTCTCCCTACCCGCCCATCCCCATTGAGAAGGCAAGCAATTCAATGTAGACTATATATGTGTACTTTTGCAAAAGACTTTCAAAATAGTCATGTTGTGTAAGACTAACTATACTTCCCACCACCTTATCCTGCCCCCCATTTATTCTAATCTCTTTTGACCTTGTCCCTCTCCAAAAGTGTTTACTTCTAATTACTCCCTCTTCCCATTTGCTCTCTCTTCTATCATCCCCCACCCCACTTATCCCTTTTCCCCTACTTTCCTGTAGTGTAACATAGATTTTCATACAAAATTGTGCGTGTGTATGTGTGTGTTATTCCCTCCTTAAACCAAATGGGATGGGACTAAGCTTCACTTTTTCCCTCTCACCTCCCCCCTTTTCCCCTCCATTGCAAAAACTTGCTTGTCTCTTTTATGAGAGATAATTTACCCCATTCCATTTCTCCCTTTGTCTTCCCAATATATTCCTCTCTCACCCATTAATTTTATTTTTTTAGGTATCATCCCTTCCTATTCAACTCACCCTGTGCTCTCTGTCTATATGTATATACATATATATATATATATATTCACACATATATGTATGTATGTATATGTATAATCACTCCAATTACACAAATACTGGGAAAAATCTCAAGAGTTACAAATATTATCTTTACATGTAGCTCAACTTTAGTAAGTTCCTTAGGATTTCTCTTTGCTGTTAACCTTTTCATACATTTCTTGATTCTTGGATTTGAAAGTCAAATTTTCTGTTCAGCTCTGGTCTTCTCATCAAGAATGATTGAAAGTCCTCTCTTTCATTGAATGACCATTTTCCCCTTGAAGAATTATACTCAGTTTTTCTGTTTAGGTAATTCTTGGTTTTAATACTAGTTCCTTTGACTTCTGGAATATCATATTGCAAGCCCTTCTATCCCTTAATGTAGAAGGTGCTAGATCCTGTGTTATCCTAATTGTATTTCCACAATCCTCAAATTGTTTCTTTCTGGCTGCTTGCAATATTTTCTCCTTGACTTGGGAACTTTGGAATTTGGTTACAATATTCCTAGGAGTTTCTCTTTTCAGATTTCTTTCAGGAGATTTTCTGTGGATTCTTTCAATATTTCTTTTACCCTCTGTTTCTAGATATCAGTGCAATTTTCCTTTATAATTTCATGAAAGATAATGTCTAGGCTCTTTTTCTAATCATGGCTTTCAGGTAGTCTCATAATTTTTCAATTGTCTCTCCTGGATCTCTTTTCCAGGTCACTTGTTTTTCTGATGAGTATCTCACATTGTCTTCAATTTTTCTATTCTTTTGTTATTGTTTTGTAATTTCTTGGTTTCTCATAAAGTCATTGCTTCCATCTGCTTCATTCCAATTTTTAAAGAACTATTTTCTTCTGTGAGCTTTTAAACCTCTTTTTCCATTTGGCTAAGTCTTCTTTTTAAAGCACTCTTCTCCTAATTGGGTTTTAAGACCTCTTTTGCCGTTTTAGTTATTCTATTTTTAAAAGTGTTATTTTCTTCAGCATATTTTTGTGTCTCCTTCAGCAACCTGTGGACTCATTTTTCATGATTTTCTTGCATCACTCTCATTTGTCTTCCCAATTTTTCCTACACCTCTCTTACTTGATTTTCAAAATCATTTTGAGCTCTTTCATGGCCTGAGACTTTTGCAAATTTATTTTGGAAGTTTTCAGTGCAGAAGCCTTGACTTTGATATCTTCTTCTAAAGGTATACTTTGTTATTCCTCATCCAAAGGCAGGGAGGAAAATACCTGTTCACCAAGAAACGAAACTTCTATAATCTTATGTTTTTTTTCCTTTTCTGGATATTTTCCCAGTCAGTTACTTGATTTTTTAGTACTTTGTCAAGTGGAGGCTATACTCTAGGGACCTGTAAATCCTTATTTCCTCCAAAGTGTCACAATCAAGGGAGAGAAGTTTACCCCTCTACTGACCTGAGCTCTGCTCTGGGAGCAACCATAGACTTTTCTGCCCAGGGTCTGCAAGTAGGTTTCCCTCTCTATAACTGCTTCCCGCTCCATTACACCAGTGCTCCTCCTTACCCCAGGGCTGCCAGGCTGCCCCTCAGGGTTGAGATCCAGATCAAAGGCTCAATTCCCCCAGGTTATTTATGAGGGCTCCAAAAATGGATGCTGTACCACAATGACTTCCACTGCCCTGGGCCCGAGGCTAGGGCTGGACCCTGTTCCCTTCATACCCAGGTGAAAGGGCTTTCTCACTGACCTTTGAAGCTGTCTTTTGCATTTGTGGAATGAAAAGTCTTGGAATGGCAGCTGCCGCCTGGGATTTCACCTCCTCCAGTCCTCTCCCTGCTGCATTGTTGTTAAGGCTGGGCTGTGCTCCACTCCTCTTTATTCCTGGTAGACGTTTCCTGTTGGCCTTCCAGGCTGTCTTGGGCTGGAAATCTCTTTCCCTCTGTCATTTTGAGACTTCTTCTGCTCTAGAATTTGTTTGGAATCATTTTTTACAGGTATTTTATAGACTTTGGGTGTAGAGCTAAGAGTAGGTTTGTCCTTCTACTCTGCCCTCTTGGCTCTGCCTCCCTCTAATTATTTTCTTGTTAATACCCTAGTGCCTGTTGACTGGGTTAATATTCTTTCCTTCTATAATAGTAGTAGACTGCCAATATTCTTTCCTTTAAAAAAAAATCTTTTTTTTTAAATAAATTTATTTAACTTTTTACATTCATTTTCACAAGATTTTTGGTTCCAAAATTTAATCCCCATTTGTCAACTCCCCCCTCCCCAATACACTGGACATTATAATTACTCATATCACCAATTTGCCCTCTCTTCTATCATCCCTCCCTTCCCTTACCCCGTTTTCTCTTTTGTCCTGTAGGGCCAGATAACTTTCTATTCCCCATTACCTGTATTCCTTATTTCCTAGTAGCAAGAACAATACTCAACAGTTGGTCCTAAAACTTTAAGTTCCATCTTCTCCCCAACCCTCCCTCCCCACCCAATCCCTTTGGGAAGGCAGGCAATTCAATATAGACCATATCTGTGTAGTTTT
>JAQQSK010005477.1:0-14891 GCA_028658325.1 Potorous gilbertii
GATTTTATTCCTTCCTTAAGTCAAATGTGATGAGAGTAAACTTCATATTTTTTTTTCTCCCAGCTCTCTTTTTCCCTCCATTAAGGAGACTCCTGCCTGCCTCTTCTATGAGAGATAATTTATCCCATTCCATTTCACCCTCAGAGAAGGTGCTTTTTGAGCAAAAAAAAAAAAAAAAAGATAATGGTAGTATTTGGTCTGGGGAGTTCAAGTGGAGTATCATCTGGCTGCAGAATCCCCTGCCCATCCACATGGTCCCTTCTACCACAGGCTTAGGTTTGGGGCTAGAGAATCTTGGTGTTACTTACAAACTACTGGTCAGTGGGATACTGGCCAAGTGCTTTCCCTCTCTGGACTCTCAGTCTGCTTCTCCGGAAAGTGAGTGGGGATATATTAAAATGATTCCCAAGGTTCTTTCTAGCTCTAAATACTGAGATTCAAAAGATCAGAGTCCAGCCCCCTCATTTTCCAGATGAGAAAACGGAGGTCTATAGAGAAGAAATGATGTGCCCATGCACACGTATGCAGGTAAGAGACAGCAGAAGTTAGGACTGAACCCAGGTCCCCTGCCTCCAAAGTCAGCACTTCTGCTGCTGTATGGCGCTGCCTTCTGGCCAGTGGTAGCACTTTCCCTTAGGGGTTCACAGCATGGCATAAACCAGGCTGTTTCCCTCTAACAGAAAAACTCCAAACAGCTGGAGTGCCCCAGGACTTCTTACTTTTTGCTTTTGATTTTCTTCTCTCTTCGAGCCCTGGCCTCATAGTAGGACTGCAAGGCCCTGGCTTTCTGGAGCTCTGCTCGGCGCCGCTTGGCCTACAAGAATGACAGGGATGGTAAGCCTAGGGCTGCTGGGCACCTCAGGGGAGAATGGGCATGCTGGAGATGCTTACCAAGGAGAGGGGAGGAAGCACGGGGAAAGGGGGGACAAAGAGGGTCATGTTCGTCAGGCACTTACCTCCTCCAGGCTCATAGCTTTCAGAGAGGCCTTTTCCACAGGTGTCAATAAAGGGTCAGTCAGAGGCTGCTTGTTCTTGTGGAGGAGGTTAAAAATTTCCTGTTCCAGGGGAGTTCTTGCCTTCATAATAGAATAGGACATAGCAAATCTGAGCCAAGTGCCCACACCTTTCCTTCCTACCTCCACCTGCTCCATGCCACTGGAGATGAGCTAGGAAGCTGGCCAAGGCTGGTTGCCCTGGGCCAAAGGTGAGCAGCAGAAGCTGTAAAATAGCATGCTTTCTTGCTCTTCAATGGCCTAGGGGTGGGTGGGGGGGTTCCTCCTCATTCCAATTTTCAGCCCCTGGAAACCATAGAGCCACCATCAAGGAGTGAATTTGGCCAACTTCCTCCAAGATCACACATGCCCCACAGGTCTAGAGGGCTATAAGGCATAGTAGCAAAAAGCTTTCCTCAAAGCACTTAAACAGGGAAAGGGGGCCTGAATTCAGAGGCAAGAACATCCGGGTTTAAATCCTGACTCTGGGCAAGTCTTTGTCCTCTCAGCTTCCCTTGCTTTTCTGCTCTGTAAAACAAATGGGTTGGACTAACCACTCTCTAAGGGTCCTTCCCAGCTTTAAAATGGATGCTCTGGAGAGATTTTCACAAAGATGAAAACTAAGGTCCACAGAGGCTCATGGCTAATTAAATGTCAGAGGTGAAATAGAGGTCTCCAGAATCACCCAAACTGGGCTCTCCTGCCTCTTGCTCTAATGGGGATGATTCCCCTCAACACTCCAGATGACTATAAACTCACTGCAAAATGCTCTCCATGGCCCAGAGCAAGATTCTCCCCCTCCACCCACCCACATTGTTCTCTAAGCTTCAGATCAGATCTTTCCCTTTAAATTTACTTTCTAGAGAGATGTTAAGGTTAGATTTTAAGATCAGCATTCTTTACAGCTGATGGTAAAGCAGGGAAGAAAATCTGGCTAACAGCTTCCAGGCAAAACCCATTAACAAAACTTCAGAACAGCCAGCTGCTACCAATCATGTGGACGTATATGTATGTGCCGTGATGGGCTATTGTCACTTCCCAGCTCTGTATTGTTCACTTGTGATGGGATCAAACAAGAAAAACAAGGCATTTTTAGGCACACTCTCCAACTGCTGTGTTCTAGTGGTTGTTTTTGCTTTTTTAAATTTCCTGAGCAGAAAAGGACGTTGTCTGAACAAAAATATGACCTTCATGTAATTAGCCTGTTTCCTGACAGTTCAAATTTAACCCCAGTCATTTCCTCACTCTGCCTGCAATTCCCTAAACTCCACAGTGCATTTCCCAACATGACTTGGTTCTGTATGTAGGAAACATATGGGGCTGTAATACCAGGAGCTGGACTGGAAGATCTCAAAGGTCCTTTCCAGTTTAAACTCCTAGGACTATTAGAGTCAATCCATCTGTTTTCTCTTGCAGCAGCAGCTAGGAAAGATGGCCATTGATTCACCAGGCTCAATGGATTAGCTGCAGTCTCCAATCCTCAGATATATACTGCCCTCCCCCGTTTCAATCACACACAACTTTTCTTAGTGGGAAGAGCTGATCATAATCATGATGGAAATGATAAATACCTAGGCAAATTTGGAAACAAGGCTTTTTCATCATCTACCTAGAAAATGTAATTTTCTGCAGAATAAAAGTGCATGGATGGATAGCAAGGCTGAATCTTCGCTGTCAAAGCTCTACAAATGGAACCTTTCCTGACACAGCTCACAATCTGCCACCCCTGTCTACCTGAGGACGGCTTTTATGAATTACTGGGACCCAAATAATTCACCTCTGGGCTAACCTAGCTCTCGGGCACTTAGCTAGGCTGGGCCTTACTTCATTACACACAGTTCACCTATGAACCCATGCTTTTAGTGTGGGAGGATCTGTCAGGGTTTGTGTCATGCTGGCAAGGCCTAAAACACATTTCTTAAACACACCAGTGGGGAATGGAGGGAAAAGAGGCCAGATTTTGAGTGAGACAACCTGGGCTTCCATCCCACCCATCACTTACTATCTGTGTGATCTCAGTCAACACACTTCACCTTCACCACCACCCCCCCCCACCCGCCTCTGGTTGTTGGAGGCAAAGATTATAAAGATGAGGGTTTCTTCCTCTTTAAAATGAGTTGGACTAGGTGGCCTCTGAGAGACTTTCCAACCTTATGATTCAAGGACCCCTCGATTGGTTCTGGAGTCACGACAAATGAAAAACTATAAAATGGTTTCTACTTATCATCTCCCTATCTTTTCAGCTTAAAAGAAAGTTAACTAAAATTCTAGAAGATAAGACCAAAGCCATATGCACAACTTGAAAGATTCACCACCCTTGGAGAACCATTCAGTGTCAGTCTTTTGTCTGAAGAGATCAAGAGTCATCACTTCCTATTAAAGGGTCTAAGAAAGAAAGCTTGGAGGTCACCCTGGTGGCCCAAACCAGTGATGTCAAACTCAGATAGAAACAGGTGCCACAAATCTGTCCAGAAAGACCCATGTATTAACTTAGTTTTAAAATGTCACGTTATTTATGTTTAACTGGATCTTTATTTATTTTGTTGAGTATTTCCCCATTACATTTTAATCTAGTTTGGCAGCACTAGCACGTGTGTGTTTGATGCCTCTGGCCTAAACCATGCTGTAGGTAAAGTATTCTAAGTTTAAAATAAAAAATAACAAAACCAAACCCACAAAACCTCCAAGCTCAACGTGAATGCCTATTATTATTTTCTTTTGTCTAATGTGTCACAATTTCCCTTCCTGAAAATGGATTGGAAGGCATAAATGCTTCCATGGTTTGTGTGGGCCATGTCTAGTACTCAGGCCCCATGTAAGTTTCTGGGGCCCATGTTATGCTCAGAGTAAGTATGGCAACCTGCATATGTTCTGTAGACAGCCACCTTTCTCTGTTGTGCAATATCCTCATTCCTTTACCAAGGGAGCATTGCAAAATGGTGATTTGTTTATTATTCCCCTTTGGCTGCAACACAAACCAACAAGAAAATTATTGCAATGAACTATTTTATGTTTTCTTCTCCATGCTAGCCATTCATTTGCAGATGCTCTAGAACTAGTCCCACCTTCCATCCCATGCTGCTGATAGACTAAGAACTGCCTGCTCTGCAGTTCACTGTGGTCCAGTCTTAAAGAGCTACCATGTCAATTTCAGTCATTCTCACTGGGTGTTCCATTGGAGATCACTTCTTTCTTTCATTAGAGACAGGCAGCATACTGCCTCTAACACTCTCTAGCAGAGGATACTTAACCTGTCTGAGTCTCAGTTTCTTTCTCAATAAGATGGGAACAACAATATCTCTGGTACGTGCCTCCTGGGGTCATTAGGAGACTCAAAAGAGATAATACATGTAGTGTTTTGCAAACTAAAACCTGCTATTTCTTGGCTGTTCTGTGAGCAAACTTTGGGTTCTGATATGGACATGTCCCAGAGGCAGAATTCAGAATAAGGAATTCCTGCTTCCTAAGATTGCTCTGAATGTGCCTGAATTTCTCTGCCCTTGCAATACCAGAACCAAAAAAAGAAAATCATATCCCTAGCGCTGGGATTGGAGTAGACCAGAGGTGTCAAATTTGTCACCCAAACTACTGGGATCACATTAAAATATCATTGGGAAATGTTTAACAAAACAGGTAAGAACACAATGCAAAATAAGTAATGTTAATTTGTGGTTTTTGAAGGCAAGTGTCTGCAGAGCACCTGGAAAAATGATGGTGTGTGCAAAGACAGAATGGAAAGGCCAGCACTAAACCTTTCCCCAATCTAGTTCCAGCATCTGTAACATGAAGAGAACAGGCCTAGACTCTTGCAGCTCTAAAAAATTTCTCAAAGTTATCTTGCTTGGCTGCTGTATTAGTGACAGAATAGAGATGACCAGCACAATTTGATGCAATGGAGCACTGAGTTCACAGAGAGGGCAGTTGGAAGGACTGGATGAGATAATGGGCACAAAGCACTCTGCACCTACAGGAACACTAGAGAAATGGTAGCTATTACCGTTACTTCTCTACAATAGGATTTTGGCCAGAAGGCACCTATCACAGCCATCTTGGGCCCTGGCATCTCCCTTCCCTGATGGAAGCTTGGCTCCTCCTTGTGCCACACATACCTTCCAGCCCCCGAACACCTCCTCAAGTGGGGCATCTAGTACTTGCTCCTGCTCCAGAGGAAAGACTAGCTGTGCTGCTCTCCGGTTCTTCAAGACTACTGGGTCCCACTTGTCCATGTCTTGGGAGATTTTGTTGTAGGCTGCTTCCCTGTGGATCTGAAAGACACAAGGCAGCCCAGGCCCAGAGCTCAATGTCAAAAGCCCTTCTGATCTCATCAGACTCAGAAGGGCAGGAGTAGGCTTTTATCATGTTACCAGGACTCCAACATCCCTTGATGTCCTAATGTCCAGCATCTTGCCCAAAAACCAGACAACTGAGCTCTAGAGCACTTTTCCTTTTGACTTAAATAGCCAGACTGTCCATGTGTTGCACTGATGTCCACAAAATTCTCTAAGACCCAGAGGAAGGGTTCTAAGAGCCCTAGATGGTTCCTTCCTGAAGGATTTATGGAAATCACAGGACAAGATGTACACAGAATGAGGGGCCATACATGAGCTGTGATCTGAACTGGCAGAATATCCACACCAATAAGATCACCAATCCACTGAGTTACTATTGGCCACCTGAAGTTTGGGGCTAGGTTCTCTGGGTAATGTCTGATTCAGGTTAGCTCTATGAAAGTATCTTCCCCCTAATGAAACTGCTGAAGCAGATGCTGAGAGCCACCACCCCCAGACAGAGAAATAGAAATGGAGCTGAAATTGAGATGGACCCTAAGTCTACCCCAGTTGGTGAGAGGCACCCAGACTGTTTGGTAACAGAATTCCCAATGATTCTGTCAAAACTGATCCATCTTTAGTACAAGGCCTCTAACTATCCACTTTGGTAAGAGTCCAGTTAATGAAACAGGCTTCTTTAAGTTGTTTTTTAGTGGCCAACCTTCCTATTTGTCAGTGGTTAAACTACACTTCACCCTGTTAGTAATATAAAATCTAGGCAAGCCTGCATACAGAAAGGTTTCTGTTCAAATGGCCCATTCGATACGGAAAACACTGAGATTGTCCTGATCTGGATCCTTCTTAGTCTTTTTTACTGCCAGAGAATATAAGGTTTAGGGTCAGGGCCTTTTCTAGTTCTATCAAATTAACCCATCTTGCCACCCCAATTCTTTCCCCTCTCTTGCAGATCACTCACCCGTTCTTTCTCTTCTTTGCTAAGAGGTAACTCCACCGCCTTCTTATTTTTGACCTTCTTTAGCTGCTTCTTCACAGTGCCCAGGGAAGAGGAAGGCTTGATGGGTGCCAGCAGCTCTGCAAGTTCCAGCTTCTCCCCTGTTCCTGTACAAGCATCAAATTTCTTAGGAAGGAGGAAGCAGGGGGTGAAGGAGACTGCTTTTGGGATAGTGCAGTTGGGGAGGCTGGGGTAAACCCGCTCACTCAAAAGAGGCGATCAGATGAGATCGCATGTGTGGAAAGCACTTAGCACAGCGCCTCGCATATAGCGGGCACTCCTTCCCATTCTTTTCACCGTAAGCCCTCGCCAGACTGAAAGCATTGCTTTTCCAAACACAGTGAACAAACTGATAGAAACATGTTCCCATTTTAACACCTAATAATATTCCCTTAGTCATTAGGCTTGCCCCTAATGAGGAAACAAAAACAATATTAGCTATTACTCACCTGGCCCAAACTGTTATTTGCTCTGGGTAAATAAATATATAGCTATTGAAGAGGCAGGCGCAGCCACATAGCCTAGGGTGAGATATGGCTGGAGGGGAGAGAAGTCCAACACGAACCCCAAATCCATCACTTTTAACTTAGAAGGCATTGATTGTTGGGTGGCTGTTCAAGGTGGGAGAATCTGAAAGGTGGTGGGGGTGGGGTGGAGGGGAAATATCTGAGGCAGCTAGGTGGAGCAGTGCACAGAGGGCTGAGTCAGGAGTCAGAAAGACTTGAGTTCAAACCTGGTTGCAGACACTAACTGTGTGACCTTGGGCAAATCACTTCACCTATCTGCCTCAGCTTCCTCATCTATAAGATACGGATAATAACAGCACCTACCTCCTAGGGTTGTTCCTATGAGAATCAAATGAGATAACGTATGCAAAGTGCTTGGCAAACCTGAGAGTGCTACATAAGTACCAACTATTATTACTGTTAGCAGTGGCCATCTCATCTCCCTACAGTTACTCTGTCCCTCAGCCTCCACACGTCCTTTCAAGGCTTCTCATCTTGCTGTCTGCCCCTTCCCTCCTCCTGCCCCCAAACCTCTGAAGGAAAACTTGTCCTTGGCACAAGGCAGCTGTTGAAGAAGCAAGAATGTGGAAGTATTTGCTGCCCACCTACACACTCTCTCGTGAGAGCTAACAGTGAGTCAACAACCAAGGTTGCAAATGATGAGCCTGGGCTGTTGTATGTCCATGACTGTAGAGGCAGACACACCTCTGGCTCTCCTACTGATTTACCTTCAGTGCTGACATTGAACTCTGACACCTGCAGACTGGCCTCTGACCGCTCAGCCAATCTCCGCCTGAAATGATACAGAAGATGAATGGGAATAGGAAAATGGATTCACAATGCCAACTAGAGGCTCATTCTATAAAGCAATTGGGCATTTTTGACTTTTCGACCTCCAATCCTTGTAAGCTTTGCATTTAGCCTGATATCCTAAGAAGGACTGGAGGAAGCCCAGAGGCTAGGCCCACTGTGATATCTGAGGAATGACCGGAGGAGTCTTAAGGAAGTGAGGTGCAGTGGAAAGAGTATCAAATTTGTAGTAGGAGGCCCTGGGTCCAAATCTTGGCACCATTACCTGCCTAAACATAAGGACCATCTCAGTTAAGTCAATGACCCCCTCTGGTTTTCAGATTCCTTCTTTGGAAACTGACAGATCAGACTAAAGCAGTGCTTCTTTAACTGTAGGCCTTGGCCCTATATGGGATAGAAGAAGCACTAAAGGGGTCACAGATGGAAAAAGTTTAAGAAGCCTTGGACTAGATGACTTTGAAGGTCCCTTGCAGCTCTCAACGCAGGCCTTTATCAACTTAACTCAAATTCACCTAGTAACAGGTGCATGTTACCTGTTCTTTCCATCCAGGCCACCAATGGTCTCCAGGAGCTTTTGATGTTTCCTCTCTCCATCACTGTCCTCCTTCAGATAGAAAAAGATACAAAGAGTTACTACTCAGTCCAGAGGGAAGTGATGCTTGAGCTAATATGGGAACAGGGTATGTATGAGTGAGCCCTCAATCTGTGTAATGATTGCAAAGCATGGGTAAGCAGATGGGGAATGACGTGTAGGTATCTCAACATAAACAAAAAGGTCAGTTTTTAAGACTAGACAGAGAGAGATCAATGAGTAAGGCTGGTGCCAAGTTACCCATCCAAAGGAAGGACCATGAAACCTCTAATATCTGCTGGGATGTTCTACATCTCTGTCTTACCTCTGCTTTGGGAGGAAAGGTGATATGTGACTATAAGGCATCATTAATGTAACAACACGTACTGGCATGTGCCTCAACTCACATAGTTCTTGGGGTTAACTTCCAGCTGTGCTACTTACTAAGGGTGTGACCTTGGGCAAGTCCTCTCCCCTCTTGGACCCCAGATACCTCATCTGTCAAATTAGACTACCTGACCTCTAAGGTCCCTTCCAGTTCTAAATCCTATGGTCCAAGATGGCCTGTCCTAGGAAAAGGAAACTCCATATCACCAATATAGTGTTCTGTGACATTTCAGTTTTCCTGGGAGAAATGATTATTTCAATTATTTGCTTCAAAGTTAAGGATGGTAAGGGATTTGGAAATGACTATATTTGTTAGGGATCCACTAAGCACCTTTTAGTCAGAGGATCATGGCAGGCTCTGCAGAAACTGAAGTTGAGGGAATAGGGAAATTATGTAATGAGCACAAATATGAATCTTGCTTTGCTCCCCTGACCCCAACTCAACTTAAAGTTCTTCAGGGCAGGAAGGAAGTCTTATGCTTCTTTATACTCTACATAATGCCCAGACCATATTAAGTCCTCCATAAATATTTACTGATTTGAGTAGACAGGGGAAAAGTCCAATTATTTACTGATTCTTTGCTTGACTGTTTCAGGAATTTATTAATCAACTTTAGGGAGGAATGCAGAGGTACCTCTGAGGTTTGGGTGCATAAGATGGGAGGATGGGTGACTTACTAGTGCCATGACTTCTACAAGGACAACTTGGCTTCACAAGGGCATAAAGAATAAGATGCAAGCTGGGACTCATAAGTAAGATTATATCCCCATGGCACCTTTATACTGGGGTTTTCTCAAGTCTTGATTTGGTAGTGATGGTCACTTACCTCATCTTCACTGGCACTTAATGGGCAGTCTTTAAGTAAATCCACTACTTCTTCCTGTTGGCTCAATGCCAGAAGGCTGCTGGTAGAAGACAACAGAGAACTGTCACTACCTGTAACATCCCTTTTTCCTCAAACACATTTCAATTCAACAAAACTGCCTCCTCAAATGAGTCTGGAAGACTGAACAAAATTTGGGAAATCTGTAAAAACCAAGTACTACCTAGAAGAGCGGGCGAACAAGCAGGAGGATGATACAATTGTGTGACTACAGTTTTGGGTTTTAGTTCCATCCCTCTGTCCTATACTTCTTAGTCCTTCCAAGACATTTTCTCAGGCTCCAGGGAAAAAAATGGGGACAAGTAGTCAACATCATTAGGTACATTTATGGACATACCCTAACTTTATCAATAAATTGGGAACTCTTCAAGATTGGAAACCTTTTTCCATTGAATCTTTGGATAGCATGCTCTATGAATTGAGGTTATTCGAAATATTTTGGCAAGTAACTGGTATTTTATCAGTTATTCCAAGGGAAAGAAAGTAATAGTGTGGAAGAGAGGTGATTAAGCCACAACCCACTGTGTCTGGCATGGCTAGGATGTAGGCTAAGGATACTGTATATATAGTAACCAAGTATTGCTTTTTACAGGAAACAGTTTACTATTACAGAAAAGGGCATTGGATATGGAACCAGAGGACCTAGGCTGAATTGATGCCTCTGCCACTTACAAGCCCTGTGACCTTGGGCAAGTCATTTCACCTCTGTGGGCCTCAGTTTCTTCATTTTTAAAATGAGGGAGTTGAACCAAAAGATCTCTAAGGTTCCTTTCAGTTCTAAATCCTATGACCTCATGTATAATATGATATGCAAAATGACATCATATAGACAACTGCAAAATAACATATATCATATAAAATAGGGATATTAAATGTTAAAGAGGGCCAGTGGGAATAAAGGATTGTATGTGTACAGCATCTGGCAAATAGTAGTTGCTTAGTAAATGTTTCCTAATGGTTGACCGAGGGAGGGACTAATAAGTTATTCAACAGACATTATTATTAGGTCCCTACGATTGCAGAGCACTGTTGTCCTCACACTGGCAGATTGCGGGGGAGGGGAGGAATACAAAATTTAGATAAGACAGAACCCCTGGTCCCACTGAACTCACAGGTAAGGATGTGGTAACAGCAAGAAGACAGAGAACGTTAGAAAGTGCTCGAGACAAGTAAAAACAAGCTGTTATCCTAACGATGGGAAGGGAGAGAGATCGGAGAAGGCCTTCTGGAAGTGGGGAATGATTGGGCGGTTAGAACAGCATGGTAGAAAGGAAGCAGAGGGAAGAGGCCCAAACGTGGAAGAGAGGGCAACACGCGGCTTCAGAACCCCAGGGTGGAACAAGGGAAGAGCAACTGTGATCGGAACAATGGCAGGAAGTGTAGGAGAAGGCATCACACTGCATCTCCGGCCCCCGGAGGCTCCTGTACTATCTCCGGAAGGGAAGCCCATTCCCCGATCGGGCGCACACTCGGCCCCCTGGACCCCTGCCCCGAGCAGCCTAAGCCCAGCCTTTGTCTCACCTCTTTTCAGAGATCTTCCCGTTCATGTCGGCAAGCAGCTGGTATCCTCACGTGGGCCCAAGTCGGAAGTCCAGGCAACGCTACTTCCGGGCCGGGGCAGCCGGCGCTTCCGCTTTCGGTCCCGCCTCTAACGCGCGTCACTTCCGCTCTCCGAGAGCGGGCGAAAGCAGGAGCAAAAAAGCCTGATTGTCTCTGGGAGTGATGAAGGTTCGGGGGCTTTGAGGGCTCCTGGCCATTCCCTCCGACTCCCTCCTCTGACCCCTCTTTTTCCTCTGTCAGTGTCTCTTCGAGCTCCTCCCGCGTCGTGGCTTCCGGCGAGCCGGGGGCGGGGCTAGCCGAGCTACCCACGCACTCACTGACGACAGAGCATCCCTTTTAGCTGCATTGACGTGTCGTGTTGACGTATGACCTACCACTACCAAAATCTTGGTAGTTCTTGGGAGAAACCGGGAGAGAGAGCTCATAGTCTAGGTAGGGATGCAAGCCACACCCCCGCAAGGCGGCCCCAGTTTTGATGCTGGAGTGCGTGGTCAGTTTCCTCCTCTGAAGTCCCTTCCAATTCTAGATCTAGGACCTTATGTAGGACTTTGGACAAGTCCTTTCCCCCCGCAAGGGCCTCAGTTTCCTCCTTTGTAAAATGAAGGAATTGAATAGATAGCCCCTGAGCTCCTTTGCAGATAAAAATTTATAATCCTAGGAAAGTCACTTAAAATGCTCCACCTTAGGCCTCCTCTGTAAAATGAATTGGACTCTAGATGGCCTCTGAGGTCCCTTTCAGCTCTGTCTCTGATACTGTGTGTGACCTTGCACAAATCACTTCACATACAGAACCTTTGGCCTGTGTTTCCTAATCTGTAAAATGTCATGGTTGGAATAAATGAGATCTGAATTTCTTTCCAGGTCAAGACCTATAATCCTATATGTGACCTTAGGCAAGTGACTATACCTTCTTGGACCTCAGTTTCCTTATATGTACAATTAGGGAATTGGACTAGATAGATTCCTTTCCAGCTCTAGGAAATGAGGTAGGGAACCTACTATGTGCCAGGCATTGTGCTAAACACTTTACAAATACTATCTGAAATTTAAACTTCTTTGTAACCCTGGCAAATCACTTCAATCCTTCTTGGGCCTCAGTTTCTTCCTCTGTAAAATAAAGGAGTTGGATGAGATGACCTTTGAGGTCCCTTCCAGCTTTAGGTCCATATTCTTGCGATCTTATTGGTGGAAGTGCGATTTCCTGGAAACATTCATTAAGCAATATGAAACTATGCCTTCAAAGTCACTTGATCGTATGTAACCATTGACGCAGCTCTCTGACTCCCTGTACTAGGACTATATATACTCTCAAAGGATCAAAGACAGAAGAAAAGGGCACATATATACAAAAATATTAATAGTAGCTCTTTTCATAGTTGCAAAGGTCTAAGAACTAAGGTTGTGCCCATCACTTGGGGAATGACTGAATGAGCTATGGTATGTGAATGTAACAGAATACTATTGTGCCATAAGAAATGACTAAAGGGATGAGTTCAGAGAATCCTGGGAAGATTTGTATGAACTGATACAGAATGAAGTGAGAAGAACCAGGAAAAAAATTTCTACAACAATATTGTAAAGACACTTTTGTGAAACTTATAATATCTGACCAATGTAGCAACTCACCATGATTTCAAAGGATTCACAATGAACTGCTGCCTAACTCTTGGCAGAGAAGTGATGAACTCAGAGTGCAGAATGAGTCATAAATTTTTATACATGAATAGTGTGGGAATTTGTCTTGTTTGATTATGTATAGTTCTTTCAAGGGTTTTGTTTTTTTTTAAAGTATGTGGGAGATGAGAGGTTGAGAAAAAGCATGTGTAAATTTTAAAGTAAAATTAAAAGGAAATCTTTAAGCTCCTTTTGAATGCAGAGTCCTAAACTGGGCATGGGGTGATTAAAAAGTTAAGTAGGAAGGATGTAATTCCTGCCTTTGTGTTGTTCACACCAGTGGGGTCAAACTAAAATAGAAACTAAATCCTGTTGGTCTCATGTTGATTTAGAAAACCATAAGTTAATATTTCTGTTTTACTGAAATTTTAATTTATTTTGTTAAATATTTCCCAGTTACATTTTAATTTAGTTCAGGAAACAATAGGGAAGACCTGAGGTCTGCATGTTTGACACTTGTGGTTTGCACTCTTAGCATGGAGATGCTAACACATTAGGTATGGTACGAATATTCCAAAATAAGCATATTAAAGAGGGGTAAAAAAAAAGTTCTAAGTGAAGAGAAAATACTGGGGTACATGGGAAATAGGGAAGCTTTCTAATTTAGGGAGGAAGGGACAGGGTATTTCAAGGGGCAAATAAGTGTGGAGGTTGAATTGAGCTTGGTGTGTCCACCAGACAGACCCTTAGAGTTGAAAGGGACCTCAGAGACCATCTAGTCCATTGCTCATAATTTTTAGATGAGGAAACTAGGGCCCAGACTTGTCGAAGTCTCACAGGTAAGTGGCAGAATCAGGACTCAAAACTCAACTCAAGTGCATTTACAGAGGGGGAAACTGAAATTTATGGAGGTTAAATGACTTGCCTAAGGTCATATCGAGTCACTGGTGGATCCTGGACAATAACGTAGGTCTTCTTGGGCAGCTTAGCACAGTAGCTAGAGTCCTGGACTTCGAATGAGGAAGATCAGGTTTGAATTTAACTTCTTACTAGATAAACTTACTAGATATACTAGATACCCAAGTAATTTTACTTCCTTAATTTGTAAGAATTTATATAAAGTGCTTTTCAAACCTTTAGATCAATGTGTAGATGGCAAGTGCCTTTCTGAGCTCAGGTTCAGTGCCCTTTCTTCTAAACCTGTTGGCCAGAGATGAGACTAACAATCAACATACTGAAAACAAAGTTTAGATAGAAAGGAACTTGGATTCCAGGTTGAATGAGGAATTTGGATTTTCATTGATAGGCAGCCAGACATGAGTATAATGAACCAGGTTATTTAAAACCATCATATTGACTGTATTTATAGCATATTCAACCAATGTTTTAGTGTGTCACATCAACCAGAAGATCATTAAACCAACAAATGATTTCTTTCTTCTTTTTAGACATCTATTTTTTCCCAATTGCATGTAAAAACAGTTTTTAACATTCTTTTTTTTTAATTTTGAATTCCAAAGTCTCTCCCTCCCTTCCTCCACCCCCCACATGGTAAGCAATTTAATATAGCTTATACATGTGTAATCATGCAAAACATATTTCCATATTAATCATGTTGTAAAAGAAAACACAGACAAAAAAATTTAAAAAAGGGAAAAATGGTATACTTTGATCTGCATTCTGACTCCATCAGTTCTTTCTCTGGAAATGAATGGCCTTTTTCATTGTGAGTCCTTTGGAATTGTGTTAGATCACTGTATGCTGAGAATAGCTAAGTAATTCTCAGTTGATCATCATACAATATTGCTGTTACTTTGTACAATAGTCTCCTGGTTCTACTTACTTAATTTTGCACCAATTTGTGTAAGTCTTTCTAGATCTTTCCAGTCTTTTTTCTGAAACCATTCTGTCATTTCTTGTAACACAATAGTATTCCATTACAATCATATACTACAATTTCTTTAGCCATTCCTCAATGTATAGACATCCAATTCTTTGTCACCACAAAAAGAGCTACCATGAATATTTTTGTACAAATAGGTCCTTTTCCCTTTTTAAAAAATTCATTTGGGATACAGACCTAATACTGGTATTGCTGGGTCAAAGGGCATACACAGTTTGATAGCCCCTTGGATATAGTTCCAAATTGTTCTCTAGAATGGTTGGATCAGTTCACAACTCCATCAGCAGTGCATTAGTATCCCAATTTTCCCACATACCCTCCAACATTTATCATTTTTCTTTTCTGTCATATTAGACAATTTCATAGGTGGTACCTCAGAGTTTG
>JAQQSK010005478.1:0-14890 GCA_028658325.1 Potorous gilbertii
CAAAATAACAGTACTTTTTGTGATGACAAAGAGTTGGAAGCAAATTATGTGTTCTGTCTATTGGGGAATGGCTAAAAAAATGGTGGTCCATGAATGTGTGCAATGGAATATTACTGTCATGTAAGAAATTATGAATACAAAGAAGCATGGAAAGATCTACATTAACTGATTCAGAGGGAACCAAACAGAGCCAAGAGATTAATATACACAAGGACTACAACAGTGTAAATAGAACAACCACAAAAAAATCAAAGGCGAAAATTGTAAAATTGCAAAGAAGCAGCATGGATCTGAAGATGAGATTTGAGAAGATATCCCTTCCCCATCCCTTTGCCAGGGTAGGCTATCCATGAGTGCGGCACATTAAACATTTTCAGACTTTTTCAATGTATTGATACATTGATGAGTTTTTTTCCTCTTTCCCCCCCTTTTTTTTGATCTTTAAAATTATTTGTTATAAGGGAGGAGGGGGAGAGGGATTCTGAGGGGAAATTTTGTGATGTAAAAAAAATTGCAAAATTTTAAGAAAAAAAGATGCAAGAATAAGTGAAGATAGATGGATACAATATTAACTTTTTCATGTGTTGTTTGCCATGGCAGCCTCTGTGTGGCAGCAAAAGATGGCATTGTTCCTTCAGGAAATGCAAATGTTACAAATGAGAAATGTGAGCCAAATATAGGCACTGAGTATTAGTGGCTAATAGCACATCAATAATGGCATTAGAAACAATGGCCCAGATTTAACTGTGCAGATACATGAAGTATAATTATAAAATAGTGAGAGTGGTTTCCTAATGAATATACCAGGGTTGATACATTCAAATTCATAACGTCCTTCATAATTACCTATTTCAACTGACTTACTATCCTTCCTCATACCTGAAGGAGTACTCTTCAATGCACTTGTGTATAATTTTGTATCATAGTAGTTTCTGGTAATTCCCTACTGTGTTGTGAACTCTTTTAAATGGTATTGCCATACCTAGACTTGGTGTCTTCCCCAAGCACCGTGTTTTGCTCACAGTAGGAGCTTCATAAACATTTGTTGACTCAAAATCTGAAACTCCTTTTTGATAATTGTGTCCAGGGCCTATAGCCCATTCTGTTGAAAAGCTGCAAGTGGTTAGTGGTCATCCTTAGAAGGTTGAATTGATACCTGGAAGAAACCAAGCGTTGTTCAGAGCCAAGTTTGAGGGAGCAGATGGGTGATCAAGTTGGGGTGTATTGTTTCAGGTTAAGTGTGGCGTGACTACAGTAATGAGATGGATTGTGTAGGTAGCTGCTCATGTACTGGCTCTCACTTCCAAGGGAGGCGTTCTGCCTATGTCATGAGCAGTGGTAATGCTGGTGGAATAAATGCCTAGCCTCTCAAAGAGAACAGTTTTTAATGACATCAGTCATGTAGATGCCCAAGTTCTGGTACATCTGCTAAGAAATCCTTTTACTTTATAATCATTCTCCATATTTCTCTTCCCTTCTGGTTGCATCTGCTCTCTCTGAAGACCTTTCCTTTTTTTCAAGTCTTCTGCATACATACACACACACACACATACACACACACACACACACATTTGTATGTATATTCTTTCATGACCCTGGTCAAGTCACTTAACCTTGTTTACCTCAGTTTCCTCATCTATAAGAAGAGCTGGACAGGTAAATGGCAAATCACTCTGGGATCTTTGTCAAGAAAACCCCAAAGGAGATCACAAAGAGTCAGAAACAACTGAATATATATATATATATATATATATATATATATATATATATATATATATGCTTATGCACACACACATTCAGTTCAGTCATTTTTCACATACATCTGTACAGGCATTTTTCACATATATCTATGTACGTACAGATGTGTGTATTATTTCTTGGCATGGATACACTTTATTTTCCCCAATTATTCAAATGGCGAAGAGGCATGTAAGTCAGGAAGAGGGAGGGAGCAGACATCTCAGTGCTGGCTACATACAGTCACAGCTTGTGAGTTGGAAAGAACATTGGGCTTGGAGTTAGGAGATCTGAATTTGAATACCATCTCTGACACTCTAAGCTGTGATTGGAGCTAAATCACTTAACCTCTGTAAGGCTCAAAAGATCTATATCTTCAAGGACCCTTGGAGAATAACTAGTCCAATCACCTCATCTTAAAGAGATGTGGAAACTGAGGCCTGTAGAGGTTAAGGTACTTGGCAAGTGTCTTATTAATAGGTAGTGACAGTGTAGGGACTCAAGCCAGCCCAGAAATGCTCATTTCAGTTCACCACATTCAATCTTTGTCATGAAGGAGAAATAATACCATATTGGAAGACCTCAGTGATCCTGAGGGAAAGCAAATACTAGTTCTGTTCAGAGCTGAATACTTCTGGCGTTAAAGTTCAGACCAAAACACTGTATCCTAGGAACAACTTAAATCCTATAAATGCTCTCTAACACAGTTCACTTTGGCACTTCCTGCTGGACTACAAGACTGATGTTTAACTAACATGCATATGTTATAGAAAGAACTAAACTTTTCCAGAAACTGTCACCTTGGATCAGGTTTACTCTGAGGCATCTCTCTGCAGGAGAAGTTGTTGACTCTGAATGGGACGGAAAGATGCCCAGAGGTCTTCTTAGCAACTTGAGAGGGAAGTTTCTTAGGCAGCTTCAAACAAATAGCTGAACTGTTAACAGGATGCTGGCAGGCTCATGTGCTTAAGTTTAAGAATGCGTTGTGTTCTGCCAGGAAATACCCCATCTGATGTGCCAGCTGAGGCTCATCATGTAATCCTGGGCTCTAAAAGCTGCAAGAAAACTCCCAGTTTGTGCAGTTCGAGGAGTCCTTCTTAGAGCCTTCCTAATGACCCCCTCCTGAAAAGTGCCAGCAATGTGGAGCTCCTCACCCAGAGGCCCCCAGTAGTGCTGTGGATGAGCTTCCATTGTTGGAAAGTTCTTCCTTTAATCATGGCAACCACAGGTTCATCTGTTTGGAGTTGCAAAGGATCTTAGGCATCATGTAGACCAATCCTTCATTTTTGTTTTGTTGTTGTTGGTTATGGAGGCCCAGAGAGACCATCAATCAGCAAGCATTTATTAATTACCTACTGAAGTCCCTTTGCATACAAACACAAGGTTTGTGGATATTAGATCAGGAATCTCAATGCTGGGAAGAGACCATAGGGATCATCTAAGGCAGACCTGCGTAACATTCAGCCCATAGGCTGCTTACAGTCCTCAAAAGGATTTTGGGTGGCCTGTGAAAAATGGAGAGGATGTAAAACAGGCCTGTACAACATAAGGTCCTCGGGCTGCTGTGGGGCTGTATGTTGTGCAGGCCTGGTCTAAGGAGAACCTCCGGGCTTTGCCATCTGCCCTACTCTTGAAGATTAGAGTCCTCTGAGCCTTACCTGGGTGCCATCCCATCTGCTACTCTGCCCTCCAGACCCCTAGGCACCGTCATCTGATCTGGTAGTGCACCCTGAGGGCCCTTGCGCCCTGCCCCTACAGCCTTGGTGTTTCTGGCCCTTTCCATCTTCACCTGAAGATACATAAGATGTGTTTCTGAACTTGTTTGTATTGTCTTCCCCACTAGAGCATGAACTCTTTAAGAACAGGAATCTTCTCATTTTTTCTCTTTGTAGTCTCAGTGTATGGCACATACTTAATAAATGAGTGAATGTTCATTCATTGATGCAATCCAACACCTTCATTTTACAAAGCCCCAGAGTGGTTAAAGGATTTGTCCAGGATAATAAGGCTTGCACAAATGACAGAATTGGCCTGGAACCCAGACTTCCTAACCTTTTCTACCGTACCCCAGTGTTGTTGTTCAGTTGTTTCACTTGTGTCTGACTCTTTGTGACCCTATATGGGTTATTTTTTGCAAAGATAATGAAGTGATTTACCATTTCCTTCTCCAGTTCATTTTATAAATGAGAAACTGAGACAGACAGAGCTAAGTGCCTTGCCCAGGGTCACACAGCTAGTAAGTGTTCCTGCCATTTATATAGCCTTTTGTAGTTATAAAATATGCTCAGTAGAGGATATCTCTTGATCCTCAAACATCTCTCCCTGAAAGCTAGGTAGGAAGGGGATTATTATATTCCATCTTACATATGGGGGAAATAGGATCTGCTTAAGGTCGCCCTGTATTATGGTGAGATAAAGAAACCACATTTCATCCAGACAAATGATTTATTTAGCCATGCATGTGGTTGTAAAAACAAATCAGGTCCAAGGTTCTTGGTAGCCAGGGACCCAGAACCTCAGTTTCTGCACAGTTAATGTACAATTTGGAGGGAGTGAAAAACAGGATTATAGGGATTGAGACACCTGGTTTCTTACTAGTGGAGGGGTTTGGGAGACTCTGAAGTAAGAGGGCAAAGAGTAGTCTTGTGACATTCCTTAAACTGAATGATCTTTGGGAGAGGGAGCAATTTTGTGGTTTCTTCAAAATCAGATGCTTTTCAAGCAACTGAGACTTAGTTTCATAAAATGGTGGATAAAAGCAAAATGGAGTCAATGTTATTTTTAATGTAATATTTCCCCCTTTGATCCTGGGGTTCTCAATCCAGGATCCCTTTTTTTAATCACTTTTATCTATTAGAAATTTCTGGACGAATGATAGTCTATCTTAAGAGGTAGCAAAGGGTGGGGTGAAAGACACAAAGTACAATCAGAATCTTAATCTCAAAAATTCCTTAAGGAGAAATATACACAGAGTAAAAGTAAAAGGCTGAAACAGAATCTATTATGCTTCAACTGAAGTTAAAGAAAAGGAGTAGCAATCCTGATCTCAGACAAAGCAAAAGCAAAAATAGATCTAATTAAAAGAGATAATGAAGGAAATTACATCTTGCTAAAAAGTACCATAGACAATGAAGTATCAATACTGAACGTATATGCATCAAGTGGTTTAGCATCCAAATTTTTAGAGAAGTGAGTTATAGGAAGAAACAGACAGCAAAACTATGGTGGTGGGTGGTGACCTTAACTGCTCCCTTCTCAGAACTAGATGAATCTAACCACAAAATAAATAAGAAAGAGGTAAAGAAGATGAATAGAATTTTGGAAAAGTTAGATACGATAGACCTCTGGAGAAAACTGAATAGGAATAGAAAGGAATATACCTTTTTCTCAGTGGTATATGGCACCTACACAAAATGTATTAGAGCATAAAAACCTCACAGTCAGATGCAGAAAGGCAGAAACATTCAATGTATCTTTTTCAGATCATGATGCAATAAATACTATGTTTAATAATGGGCAAAGGGAAGATAAGCTAAAAACTAATTGGAAACTAAATAATGTAATCCTAGAGAATGAATGGGTCAATCAACAAACCATAGGAATAATAATTTCATCAAAGATAATGATGAGACAATGTAACAAAACTTACAGGATACAACCAAACAAGTTCTTGAGGGAAATTTTATATCTCTAAATGCTTATGTGAGTAAAATGGAGAAAGAGGAGAATCAGTAAACTGAGCATGTAACTCAAGAAGCTAGAAAAAGAACAAATTAAAAATCCCCAATTAAATACCACATTAGAAATTCTGAAAGTCAAATAAGAGATTAATAAAATTGAAAGTAAGAAAACTTGAATTAATAAATAAAACTTAGAACTATTTTTATGAAAAAAGCCCAATTAAAATAAATAAGCCTTTGGTAATTTGATTAAAAAAGAAGAAAATCAGATGACCATTATCAAAAATGAAAAGGGTGAATTCACCACAAGCTATTTTGCCCAAATGTTTGCCAATAAATCTGACAGTTTAAGTGAAATGGATGAATATTTAGAAAAATGTAAATTGCCCAGATTAATAGAAGAGGAAATAAAATACTTTACCCCATTTTAGAAAAAGAAATTGAATAAGACATCAATGAATTCCCTAAGAAAAAATCTCCAGGGACAGATAGATTTACAAGTGAGTTCTATGAAACATTTAAAGAACAATACTATATAAACTATTTGGAAAAATAGGTGAAGGGGTTCTACCAAGTTCCTTTTGTGATGCAGATATGATGCTGATACCTGAAATAGGAAGAGCCAAAACAGAGAAAGAAAATTATAGACCAATTTCCCTAATGAATATTGATGCAGAATTTTAAAATAAAGTATTAGCAAAGATTAACACAAGGATACACTGTGATGATGTGGGATTTATACCAGAAATGCAGGACTGGTTCAGTATTACTACAACTATCAGTATAATTGACCATATCAATAACAAAAGTAACAGAAATATGATTATCTTAATAGATGCAGAAAAAGCTTTTGACAAAATACAACACCTATTCTTATTAAAAACACCAGAGAACACAGGGATAAATGGAGTTTTCCTTAAAACGATAAGCAGTATCAATCTAAAATCACCAGCAAGCATTATATATAATGGGAATAAACTAGAAACATTCTCAGTAAGATCAAGGGTGAAATAAAGATGGCTATTATCACCACTATTATTCAATATTGTACTAGAAATGTTAGCTTTAGCAATAAGAGAAGAAAAAGAAATTGAAGAAATTAGAATAGACAATGAGGAAACAAAACTGTCACTCTTTGCAGATGATAGGATGGTGTACTTAGAGTATCCTAAGAAGTCAACTAAAAACTTTGAAACGATTAACTTTAGCAAAGTTGTAGAATATAAAATAAACCCATATAAATCATCAGCATTTCTATATATTACCAACAAAGCCCAGCAGGAAGAGATAGAAAGAGAAATTTCACTTAAAATAACTGAAGACAATATAAAATATTTGGGAGTCCACCTGCTAACACAAACCCCGGAACTATATGAACACAATTACAACACTTTTCACACAAATAAAGTCAGATCTAAACAACTGGAAAAATATCAATTGCTTATGGCAATTGATAATATAAAAAATAAACTAATATAAAAAGTGAAAATTCTGCCTAATCAATTTACATATTCAGTGCCATACCAATCAAGCTACCAAAAAGTTATTTTATAGAGCAAAAAATAAAATAATAAAATTCATCTGGAAGATGGTCAAGAACATCAAGAGAATTAATGAAAAGAAAAGCAAAGGAGGGTGGCCTGGTCATTCAAGATCTGAAACGATATTATAAAGTATCAATCATCAAAACTATTTGGTACTGTCTAAAGAATATGAGTCGTGGATCAATGTAATAGGTACACAAGACACAGTTGTAAATGACTACAGTAATCTACTGTTTGATAAACCCAATGACTCCAGCTTCTGGGATAAGAAATCACTATGACAGAAAAAAAAGCTTGGAAAACTAAAGAATAGTATAGCAGAAACTAGGCATAGACCAGCATCTCACACTGTATACTAACATAAGGTCAAAATGAGGTCATGATTTAGACATAAGAAATGATCCATAAGCTAATTTAGGAGAGCAAGGAATAGTTTACCTGTCAGATCTATGGAGAAGTGAAGAATTTGTGACCAAAGCGGAAGCAGAGAACATAAAATGCAAAATAAATAATTTTGATTACATTGAAAAGGTTTTGTACAACCAAAACCAATGTAACCAAGGTTTAGCAGGAAAGCAGAAAGCTGGGAAACAATTTTTACAGTCAGTGTTTTTGATAAAGTCCTCATTTCTCAAATATATAGCGAACCAAGGCAAATTTATAGGAAAGTCATTCCCTAATTGATAAATGGTCAAAGGATATGAACAGGCAGTTTTCAGATGAAAAACTTAAGGCTATCTATATTCTTATGACAAAATGCTCTATTGATTAGAGAAATGCAAATCAAAACAACTCTGAAAGACCACCTAACACCTGTCAGGTTGGCTAATATGACAGAAAAAGAAAATGATGAATGCTGGAGAAGACATGGGAAAGCTGGATCACTGATGAATTATTGGTAGAGTTATGAACTGATCCAATCATTCTAGAGAGCAGCTTATGCCCAAAGATCTACAAAAAGGTGCATTTGCTTTGATCCAGCAATAACACTACTAGATCTGTATCCCAAAAAGATCATAAAAAAAGGAAAAGGACACACATACAAAAATATTTACAGCAGTTTTTTTTTTATGATGGCAAAGAGTTAGAAATTGAGGGGATGGCTAGCAGTTGGGAAATAGCTGAAAAAGTTGTGGTATATGAATGTAACAGAATGCTATTGTTCTATAAGAAATAATGAGCAGGCCTGGAAAACTTACATGAACTGATACTGAGTGAAGTGAGCAGAACCAAGAGAACACTGTACACAATAATATCAACACTGTACAGTTATTAACTATTAGAGACTTGGCTCTTGTTGACCATACAGTGATCCAAGACAGTTCCAAAAAACTTGTAATGGAAAATGCTAACCACATTCAGAGAAAGAACTATGGAGTCTGAATGCAGATCTGTTTTTCACCTGTTTTTGGTTTTTTTCTTTCTTTTTCCCCTTCTGTTCTCATTCTTCTTTCACAACATGACAAATGTGGACATATGTATACCATGATTGTATAGGTATAATTTATATCAGATTGCTTTCTGTCTTGGGAAGGGGGAAAGGAAGGGAGGGTGGGCAAAAAATTTGGAACTCAAAATTTTACAAAAATGTTGAAAATTATCTTTATATGTAATTGGGAAAACACTATTAAGGAAAGAAATTCTTTTAGGAGACATCCCTTGTTAAATAGACTAAATACGTAAACTAAGTCAGGCTACATAGATCAAACTCTCTAAAGGACTCACCATGGATGAATTTGAGAAGAGAGATTTATGTCACCAAAGCAACTAATAAAACTCAGCAAACATCATGAAGAAAAAAGACTGGAGCAATACAATAACAATCATCAATATTGAGCAATATCAGTCTCCTTGTAAACTGGTAACCATTCTCAATGTCCATCCAATCAGTACATTTCATCTTGAGTCCTAGATGTCCCATGTAGTGATCTGGTCCCAGGAAGTTTGTCTTCTTGGATATTCTACTTCTAATTACTGCCTCCTCCTTTTTGCCCTCCCTTCTATCATCCCCCCACACCCCACTTCTCCCCCTTTCCCCTACTTTCCTGTGGTGTAACATAGATTTTCATACCAAATTGAGTGTGCATGGTATTCCCTTTTCTTGCCTCTTTTGTGAGAGATAATTTGCCCCATTCCATTTCTCCCTTTCTCCTCCCAATACATTCCTCTCTCACCCCTTAATTTTACTTTTTTAGATATCATCCCTTTCTATTCAACTCATGCTGTGCCCTTTGTCTATATATACGTGTGTGTGTGTGTGTGTGTGTGTGTGTGTGTATAATCCCTCCAGCTACCCAAATACTGAGAAAAGTTTCAAGAGTTACAAATATTATCTTTCCATGTAGGAATGTAAACAGTTCAACTTTAGTAAGTCCCTTATGATTTCTATTTCCTGTTTACCTTTTCATGCTTCTCTTGATTCTTGAGCTTGAAAGTCAAATTTTCCATTCAGCTCTAGTCTTTTCATCAAGAATGCTTGAAAATCCTGTGTTTCATTGAATGACCATGTTTCCCCTGAAGTAGGTGGTTCTTGATTTTAATCCTAGTTCCTTTGACTTATGGAATATCATATTCCAAATCCTTTGATCTCTTAATGTCAAAGCTGCTAGATCTTGTGTTATCCTGATTGTATTTCCACAATACCTGGATTGTTTCTTTCTAGCTGCTTGCAGTATTTTTTCCTTGACTTGGGAACTCTGGAATTTGGCTACAGTATTCCTGGGAATTTCTCTTTTCAGATCTCTTTCAGGATGTGATCAGTGGATTCTTTCAATATTTATTTTACTCTCTGATTCTAGAATATCAGGGCTATTTTCCTTGATGATTTCATGAAAGATGATTTCTAGGCTCTTTGTTTTGATTCATGACTTTCAGGTAGTCCCATAATTTTTAAATTGTCTCTCTTGGATCCATTTTCCAGGTCAGTTGTTTTTCCAGTGAGCTATTTCACATTATCTTCTATTTTTTCATTCTTTTGATTTTGTTTTGTAATTTCTTGGTTTCTCATAAAGTCATTAACTCCTACCTGCACCATTCTAATTTTTAAGGAACTATTTTCTTCAGTGAGCTTTTGAACCTCCTTTTCCACTTGGCTAATTCTGCTTTTGAAAGCATTCTTCTCCTCATTGGCTTTTTGAACCTCTTTTTCCAATTGAGTTAGCCTATTTTTAAAGATGTTATTTTCTTCAGCGTTTTTTTTTGGGGGGGGGGGTATCCTTTAGCAAGCTGTTGACTCACTTTTCATGATTTTCTTGCATCACTCATTTCTCTTCCCAATTTTTCCTCCGCCTTTCTTACTTGATGTTCTAAATCTTTTTTTGAGCTCTTCCATAGTCTGAGATCATTGCATATTTATTTTGGACGTTGTAGAGGCAGAAGCCTTGACTTTTACGACTTCCTCTGATGGTATGCGTTATTCTTCCTCATCCAAAAGGATGGAACAAAATACCTGTTCATCAAGAAAGTAGCCTTCTATACTCTTATTTCCCACCCCATCCCCCTTTTTTTTGGCATTTTCCCAGCCAGTTACTTGACTTTTGAGTCCTTTGTCAAGAGTAGGGTATACTCTGGGGACCTGTAAGTTCTCAGTTCCTCCAAGGTGGCACAATCAAGGGAGAGGAGTTTACTCCTCTCCTAGCCTGTGCTCTGGTCTGGAATCAACTACAAGCTTTTATGCCCAGGATCTGCAAGAGGAATTCCCTCTTCAGAGCCTCCACCAACTCCACAATACCAGTCAACACTCCTCCTCACTCCAGGACTGCCACTCAGGGCTGAGACCCAGATCAACAGCTTGATTTCCCCAGGGTCTTCAAGCCAAAGGCTCCAAAAATGGATACTACTGCTGCAGTGGCTGCTGCTGGTCAGCCTGATTGCATTCCCTTCTCACCCAAGTGAAAGAGCTTTCTCACTGACCTTTGAAGCTGTCTTTGGCATTTGTGGGTTGAGCAATCTGGGAACCTGCTATCTGAAATTCTGCCCCACCCCAGGCCTGCTCTGGTCCTGTCGTTGCTGTGCCATGTGGCCAAGGCTGGGCTGCACTCCACTCTGTGCCCCATGTTTTCCTGTCAGCCTTCCAAACTGCCTTGGACTAGAAATCTCTTTCACTCTGTTGTTTTGTGGCTTCTGCTGCTCTAGAATTTGTTTAGAGTCATTTTTTACAGGTATTCTATGGGCTATGGGGGGAAAGTTCTACAGTTCTGTCCTTTTACTCTGCCATCTTGGCTCTGCCCCCTTCTTGAATATTCTAGAATAATCTCAATCTCAGGGCAGCTCTTAAGGGAATTTATCCTTATAGATCTGTTTTTATGGTTCTAAGTCACTCAGATTTCTGGATAATTCTGCTAAAATCTGCTGATAAGATCTCAATACAATTTAGTATAAATTTGGATTTCCAATAACTAGTTTATGTGGTGAAAAACAGTTAATATTTTATGGTTCTAATCCTATTAACAATGGAACTGTAGGAAGAACATCAAAATAGGCACCCATAATTCACCTGAAACATCAGAGAATTTCAGTTTTACATACCACTTGCTGTTTCTATCTTTACCCAAACCATGTACCTGATATAGACCCTGCCATTAACAAGCTAAAAGAGGGATCTAAAAAAAAGGATCCATGATTACCTGACTTGGAAAATAAGCTATTCTGTCTTGTAAAATTATCAGTTAGAGACTTCAAAATAAGAGAAGATAATTTAAAATATCTTTGCAATTAATACAATTTTATACATAAAATCCTTACTTCAATTTTGAGAATTTGTTACTAAAACATAATCAAGGCCTGTATATCCCATGAGAAACATTTGGAAGCCAGATAGGTAGGTAGATAGATAGACTGATACATAGATACACAGACAGACAGACAGGTAGATAGATATGGTTGGTTGGTTGTTGTCCTTCATTCTTGAAGAGGACCAAATTGTCATCACCATGATAAGGTGAAGCTTCAATGTATACAACTGTGGCTGATCAGACCAATATGAGCTCGGAATACCCTACCACAGATTGGACACAGATAGTCCGAGTGAACATTTGGGGTGGTTACTCTAAATTTGCGTATCCTGTGTTTCCTTTGTGCTATCTCAGTTCTGCTTTGCTCATAGAGCACAGCACCCTTTCTTATGGGGCATGCCATGCTGAGTAGCTCTGTGCCAGTGTTTCCCATGTCACACAATCAAATCCAGAGTTCTTAAGAGAGACTTTGAGAGTGTCCTTGTATCGCTTCTTCTGACCACCATGTGCCCCATGCAAGTTCTCCATAAAAAAAAACCTTTTTGGCAAGCATACATTTTGTGTTTGAACAATGGGGCTAACCCATCCGAGTTGCACTGCAACTCGAGTTGGAGCATAGTTTGAATGCTTGATAGTTTAGTTCGAGCAAGGACCTCAGTGTCTGGTACCTTATCCTGCCAGGCAATCTTCAGAATCTTCCTAAAACAGTTCAAATGGAAGCAATTCAGTTTCCTGGTATGGCACTGGTAAAGTGTCCATGTTTCGCAGGCATACAACAATGAGGTCAGTACAATGGCTCTGTAGATCTTCAGTTTGGTAGTCAGTCTACTACCTCTCCCTCTTCTCTCCCAGTAATTCTTGCCTAATAATTAACACCAAGAAAACACAAGTGTTTTGTCAGCCACCACCACATCATCCATACATAGAACCATCCGTTCCAACAAATGGACAAGTTTTTGATGCTGTGGATAAGTTCACTTACCTTGATAGTGTACTTTCCAGGGATGTACACATTGACAATGAGGTTGACACATGTATTGCCAGAGCTAGCTCTGTTTGGAGGCTCCAAAGAAAAGTTTGGGATAGGTAGATATAGATTAGATATAAATATGTCTGCATCTATAGCTATATATCCTAGATCTTAGCAACAACAGTCTGATCCTAATGCTTTCTCAAAATTTACTACTCCCTTTAATTAAAAAACGTTTACATCTTTGTCTTATAAACTTTTGTATCTTTGTCTTTTTGCCTCCTTATGAGGATACTGTCCTTTTATCATCCTGAACAAATCAGATATTTCAAGAACCTAAACGTATACAGGAATATATACCTACTAGCAAATGCATGCCAAAATTAAGAACTCATTTATCTAGTTACAAACTATTTGGAGTTGACAATAAATACAGAGTAATGTTAATAGATTTAGTTTTGTAAAGACAAAAAACTTCCACTGTTCTCCTGCCTAGATTGTATAAATCTGCTATGAAAGGAAAAGAAGGGACATAGTGATGACAATATCAAGACTGTCCCCTCAAGGGCATAGACTGACCTTACATAGCCCATAAAAGGGGAAAACTCCCTTTGCTCTGTTTAATTCCACGCAAGAATCATAGTTAACAAGCATTTAGAAAAGTTCCACATTTTTCATAGCCAGGCTTAGAATTAACCAGATGGGAAAATTTCCTCTTCAGAAAGGAAATAGCACAGTGGGAAACTGAGTCAGGATGATCCTACCTTTGACCTTTGCAAAATCATCCCCTCAACTTTCTCAGACACAGACATCCATCCACTTGTGGCAGTTTTCAACACCCCATTTGGGCAGCTTGTGGCATTCACCTTAAATGGTGAACTATTGGTTTAATGATACTTCATACAACCATACCTGAAATCAAAACTTAGAACAATATCAAATTACAGTCCCATGAGATTTTACCTCAAATAGTAAAATTTTACTAGTCACAGCTCAGGGATAGGTTATTATCATTTTTTCTCATGCTTCAATAACAGTTAACAATGCACATATATAAGATCATCTTACTTATCCTTCATTCATACACTGAATACATGATAGTTGACTCCAAACCCCAGAAAAATCCCATCTATAGTAAGCCTCCAATCTATATTGCCTATTCATCCTTAAGGCAAGATTGAAATCTTTAAATTTGAGATCTACTGTTACTAAGTTGGCTCATATATGTAACTCAATATAGATTATTTTTCAACAGATACAATTTCATAATTTTGGTAAGTGGTGGTTAAATAATTTCAGACAAAACTCATTTTTTACCATAAGCAAAATTGTCAATTTTCCCACTGGCTATAAGAGGTTCTAGTTTCTCAAACTTCAGTACTTCAGAATTTTATCACAGCATGTTAGCAGGGCTGATAGGATCTTATGACTTTGTCCAAATAGAAAGTTTGAAGGAGCCTCATAGATAAGGATAATTTAAGGAAAACTTCACTACTTTTCTCCCAACATTAACATTGTTATTATCCATTTTAGAGCAAAAATATACCCCATCATATATTTTACAGTTTTTGGACATTTTTCCCATAGCTTTTTAACAATTCATAATCTGATGGCATCTTGCTTTTATCTTGCCACCGGACTCCAGTGACTCTGGAGGAGAAAGTGAGGCTGATTACTTTACATGGCTCTGCCTCACTTAAATCCAATTCATGAGCAAGTCAAGGCTTCACCCCACGATGTCATTGATCCTCTTTGAGAATGAAGGTGGAACAACAACAATGAAGGGTTCTGTATGAGGTCTCTGCATAGAGAGAAGGATGCCCAGAGCATGTGTTGTGAGGTAGACCTTTGTCATGTTTATTTCTTCTTACACATGTTCCTCTCACCTATTATGGTCTAAGTTTACTTCTCCCATCCATGTTGTGTATATCCCTCCTTCTTTCCCTCCCTCTCTTCCTTCCTTCCTCCTCTTGTTCTTCTTGTTCTTGTTCTTTTTCTCCTCTTCCTTCTCTTTCTTCTCCTCCTCTTCCTTTTCCTCTACCTCCTTCTTCTCCTTCTCCTCCTCCTCCTCCTCCTTCTTCTTCTTCTCCTCCTCCTCCTCCTTTTCCTTCTTCTCCTTCTCCTCCTTCTCCTCCTTCTCCTTCTCCTTCTCCTCCTCCTTCTCTTCCTTCTCCTTCTTCTTCTTCTTCTTCTTCTTATTCTTCTTCTTCTTCTTCTTCTTCTTCT
>JAQQSK010005479.1:0-14890 GCA_028658325.1 Potorous gilbertii
TTATACTGATTTTATATTTGAGGATCCCAAGGTAAATTTTGTGACTTGCCTAGGACAATACAACTAGTAAGTGTCTAATGCCAGATTTGAATTCAGATCTTGCTCTCTCTGGTCCCAGGAAATTTGACATAATTTCTTTATAGCCTCTTCTCCAAGGATCTCCATGTTGCCTCTCACATGTTCTTTAACAAATGAATTATAATAAGTAAATCTCTTTTTGTTAACTGTTGAATAACATAACTAATTCCATTTTAACATCAAACAAACTTCAAGGTGACTATCATGATTCATGCCAAAATAACATTTTATAGATCTTAAATACATACATACATATATATAAAATTGGGATAGATATTTCAGATGTGCAATGAGCTGGACCCAGAGTTAATCAAATGGAAAGTGGTCTAGATTACTTTTTTTTGGATTACAAAGATGTTTTTCATTTTTTTACTTATCCCAAGTTTTGCATAGAATAAAATGGCCATCTTTCATGTATTGGTATTTTGTCAATATTACTATGTGACTCTGAGATATAAAGATATAAAACACCACTGCCTCCAAAAACCTAAATAGGAGTATCACACAAAAGACAATAGAGAGGAAAATGGTGAGTATGAACAGTTAGTAACATATGGTCAACAAGAACTCTGAAGACAAACAAGGTTGAAGGATTTCTTCAAGCCATTGTGTGATTGGAAGAGAAGATGAGCTTATAGAAGTGTGGGAAATTTAATGTGGCCTGTCAGAGTGCTACACTGGTACCCTTGTGATGTTGAGAGAAAGTAACAGATGTCTCTTGCATACTAGGTAGTTCTTCTGTAATAACATTTTGGGAGAATATGGACTCAGGTTTCACAGGGTGGATAGACATAGGCTGAATTGTATTCTAAATTGTTGAAGTGAGTATCTCAATCAATGAGATGAACAATCTAAATATTTTAGAGAAGCCATTTATGTCAAAACTTTATTCTTCCAATTACAATGAGAGTTTATTTCTTATAAGTTTGCACTTAAAAATAGAGAACAGCTTCTGCTTACTTCCTATATTATTTCATTAATACCAGGACAAATTACCTTAGTTTATGTAGCCTGTGGGAAATGTCTGCCTATAACGTTAGATTATATCTTCTTAGGATATCAGTTTTCTATGCATCATTCAATGATTGTATTCAAATAAAATTCTATCTACTAAAGACACTTAATGTACCAGGAAATTAAGTAATAAATGGGCATCACTTCAATATACATATTCCTAACCCTGATCTGAACATTAAAAGGATGATGAGAGAGATAAATGTTATTCTCCCTTTATAGAGAGTGAAGGAATGAAGCTCACAGAATTTTTACTTTAACTGCTATAAAAGGAATAAAATTAAAAGTAGTTTTAGTTTAGTTTTTCAGCTGGAAGATGAAACCTAGATAAGTAAGGGTGGGGATTGGAATTGTAATTTCACTGATAGAAGGAAATCCTGGTTGAGAAAAACACCCCCTCTCAATGTTGGTTCTCAATTTCCCTGGGACTTATATTCTAAGAAAGTTTCATGAGACAATGAGAAGTTGTCAATTACTGAGGGTTACATTGCCATTATATGTCAAAGACATTTGAACCAAGGTCTTTCTGGTTCTGAAACTAGTTCTCTATCCACTGTAACATATTAAAGATACAGAAGAAAATCATAATGTTAATTAGCATTTAGTTGGTTAAATGTGAATTTTAGCATAAGGATAAATCATGTGCAAAGCATGTATAGTATACAATGCTTCCTATATGTTTACATTTAGGAATGCAAAATATATATGTCCCCTATCATCTAAGTGTTTCCAAACCACATAGCTACAGTGAACTATATTTTCCAGAAACAGAACATAATTTATCATTGTGCCATATGTAATGACTTTCCAGCTTGGAAGAGATTGCTATAGGGCAACTAGGTGACATGGTGGATAGAGTGCTTAGCTGGAAGTTACGAAAACTCACCATTGGGAGTTCAAATCCAACCTCAGAGACTTACTAGCTGTGTGACTGTGGGCAAGCTTGTTTGCCTTAGTTCCTCATCTGTCAAATGAACAGGAGAAGGAAATGGTTAAACACTGCAATATCTTTCTGCCAAAAAATAAATAAAAACTTCCAATGGGGTCACAAAGAGTTGGGCATGACTGAACCACAAGAAACTGTAGGTTGTGTTCCATTGATTTAGTTTTGAAGATTATAATGTCATGACCATACTACAATGAGGTGTCAAAACAACTTTTTGGAGATTTATTTTTCAACATAATCCTAAAAGACAAAATGAACATCTTCCAAAGTTTGTGAATCTTGCTTAAATGGAATCAGAGAAAAGAAATCAGAACTGGGATACAGGAAATGCAATGATTATAATGATGTAAATGAAAACTTAGCTAAAAAAGTCTGTCAATATTAAATGGTATAACTATTGTGGCTCCAGAACATAGAAAATGAAACAATACATACTCTTTTGCTCTCAGTAGAGAGGGGAAAGTCTAAAGGGGCCAGATGCTGCATAGTTTAACAAATAAGATCACTTCCAGCTGGCCTTCATTCACTGTTCTTCTCTGTAAGGGAGGACTTTATTAAAGTAGTGGGTTTGCAATTTAAGAAGTAACTGACAAAAACAACTCCAAGAACAACAAAAACAATGGCTGGCATTTCTATAGCACTTTAAGATTCATATATACGTGTATATATGTGTATATATGTGTGTATGCATGCTTGTATGAATGAAATATGTTGTATACACATACTATATATACATATATTGTATGTGTGTCTGTATATACATACATATGTATATATGTATATTCACTTGACATGCACTAAAAATGAGGTGAATATTAATATTATTACCATTTTTCAGATGAGGAATGTGAAGCAAATGTTGGTAAGTGATTCACCCACATATTACGCAGCTAGTAAATATTTGAGACTGGATTTGCCCTCAAGTCTTCCTGTTTCCAGGTCAAGACCGTATTTCACATGCAATGATTAGAAATCTACATGTCAATCTATTGCAGGACAAACTCTAGGAGGCAGAGAAGTGGTGGGTGTAGTCCTTGACTTAGATTCAGGAAGGTCTGAGTTAAAATGGCGCCTTGGATACTTGATAGCTGTGAAATGTTGGGTGAATCATTTGATCTCTCTCAGGTTTAATTTCCTCATCTGTAAAAGGGCATAATAATGTTACCCCCATAAGGTTGTTGTCTGATTAAAAGTAGAGAATGGAAACCAATATTTTATTAAAATGAAAAATTTTATCAAAATGAAAAAGGAGAGTTTTTAATTGACAATGGACCAAGGAAATGAGAAAAACTACCAGAAATTATTGTGACCAATTATATACCTTCCAGTATCAACATGGACAACACAAGGATATCTATTACCTCTATTGTTTGACATGCTTTCAGAAATTAACTATGGTATTATAGTAACGCAAAGAAATAACAAAATGAACATAGAAGAAAAAGAAGTAAAAGTGTCATTTTTCAGATTATTTGATAGTTGATTTAAAGAAACCAAGAGACTAAATTAATTGTTAACTGAAATAATTAGCAATCTCAGCAAAGCTTCAAGGAAGAAAATAAACCCATATTTTCATCAGTATTTTTGTATTATTAGTAACAGAAATCTATTATTTACTTAATAAGAAAAAGGAAGCTATATACAATTTCATATACATCCTCTTCCATTCTACTCTAATTATGTGAATATGCTCATTTTAATAGATAATTGTTAAAATGGGAACAAAGATAAAAAGGGAAAGATTTACTAATATATATAGATATATTCATACATATTTCCATATACATGTTATTATATTTTTTTCTTTCCAGTTAGACTTCTGACCTTATAAGATGCCCTTCTGTGTCAGGCCTCCCACTATAATGTATCATTCTGTGTGTAGGTAAGTGTTCAGATATCATTCATAGAACAGATAATCCAGTATAGCAGAAACATAAGAGTACATTGATGGGGAGAGGGGAAGCAGGAAATTTGATTATGACCACTAGCACTTTTTTTCAAACCTCCATGAGGGTGACAGCCCCAGAAAGGGATAACAGTGTCCCCTTAAACCACAAGACCTGGCTCCAGTCACCATCATCAGTCATCATCAAAAGGAGAAATCACTATGAAGGAGGGATTTAATCCTCATAACTACCAGAAACAAGTGTTGACCAATTTGACATCAAAATGCATAGAGATGCAAACCCCACCCCCCCTCCAGGGAATGACATGAACACCCTTAGGTCAGTGGTCCTACATCCAGCCCAGACATCTTTTAGAGAGGCAACTCCTGTGAAGAAGAGGCTACCTATTCTCATCTAAAGTCCAAAACCTGGCACTAACTGGGTAAAAAACCAGCTTAGCTTAAGCAGTAAGGCATCCTGAGAGTGAGACAGAAGGTAGCATATACTTGCAAGCTAAACCAGTAACATCTTGAGTACCATTTCCCTTTGGACCTTGATGAGGATATCCAAGAATCCTGAGTCCAAGAACTCTGATATAACAGTGCTTCAACCTGAATGTCCGTTAAGTATAATTCTGTTAATTAAACCTTATGGAGAGGTAGTCTGGCAATTTTTTCATGTAAATCCTATAGCTATACACACACACATATACACATATATGTATTGTGAATATGCATGTGTGTATACATATACACATATATACATAGATGTGTGCATACATGCATACACATACACACATACATACATAAATACATATGTATATACATATACATATAGTAAACCCAGGGGAAAAATTCTTGTCACCAAATTCTTCTGCAGTGTGAATGGTTCAACATCAGGAACCGATATGGTTTTATCAGTAGAAATGGCATTAAAGAAGAGATATTCTCCACTTATTTGTCACTGTACTCTGAGGACCACAGGACTTTTCTATCTGACGAGTATGAAAACTTCCAAATGTGTTGTCTCTCTTACTAGAATGCAAACTCTTTTTGTGAAAAGCATATCTTATTTTTCTATTTGTCATTCATTCATTTATTAATATATTATATGTGTTATATTGAAAGATCCAGGTAAGTTAATGTGTTATATGAAAAAATCAAGTCAATCAACAGTGTTTGCACTTTGACCAATTTGAATGCCCCCAAATATCAAGGAATATATCAAGAAGCATAACATTTTTTTCTAATCAATCAAACAAATGAAATCACAAAAAAATAGACTGGGAAGTAATAACCTAAAGATAATACCTTAGTATCATGGAGGATGAAATTCCTACCTATTTGAATATAGTAGAAATGACACATAACTTTGCATCAAAGCTATGTATAGAAAACTCCATTCATTTAATATATAAGTGAAAAAAATGGGTACCATCTAGGAACTATATCATCATGCCACTGATTAATCTCTGAACTTAGTCAGATATATTATATATATATATATATATATATATATATATATATATATATATACATATATATCATATATCAAAAAAGTTCTTTAGGATTCTTTAGCTGTACCTATGGCTGCTTTCACTTTTGTTTCATGATTGTAGGTTAAACACAGAGGAATCTAAATAATGAAAAATGAACTCAAGAGTCTGATCATCTCTCTTATATCAGAGGACTAAACCCTGATCCTAGTTAGCTAAATTAGAACTTTGACATTCTGAAAAGATTACATTTGACTTGAAATTTCCATTAGCATTCGTTCCATTACCATTAATAAATATTTCTTATCATTCATATAAAATTTAGAAAAATATTTTTAAACAATTCATTGTAATGATAGCTCTTTTGCTTAATATATTCCCTCCATTGTTACAATGAATTCACATCTACTGAAGATTGTTTATCCTTTGAAATTAATTTAATAAGAAATGTATAAGCCTTAAATCAAATATGTTAAACAAAATATACAAGAATAGGATGTACACAATTTATACAAATCACTCTTCCAAGTAGGATAAAAACTGATTTAGGTACAGAGATGATGACTTATGAGACTTTTGAAAACAACAAAGGAATGAATTGTTGAAGATTATTAACTATAATTATAATGCTATCTTGAATCAGTTTTCTTTTCTAGAGTACTTTAAAAAATCAATACAAATATATTTTCTGATTTAGTAAGTGATGGGCTCCATTGATCGGGGGACAGCTAAGGGAACTTGTGAAAAGTAAATGCAATGGAATATTACAGGACTACAAGAAAAGACGCCATCCTACATGTACAGAAGCATGAGAAGTCATGAACTGATGTAAAGTAAAGCAAGATGAATCAGGAAAACTACTTGCACAGTTATTACATGAACAAATTGAAAGGACAAGCAAAACATTCAAAGTGAATATACAATCTCAAATGGTCAAGCTTGACCAAAAATAAAAAGTATGTTTCAAGAGACCCTTCCCTCACAGATCTCATCTACCTCTAAATTCTCTCTATTGGAATGATCAGTTGCCTTTGAAAGTATTATGTCTTTACTTATGAAGGAAAAAACATTGCAAATGAATTCATGCTCTTACTATTTATATAGCTGTTTCCTTCAGTTAGGAATGTCATAAGAACTTAGATTTGGAGATTCATGAGATATTAGAGGGTTAGTACAATTTCCTTTTTTTCTTTAATGATGAAATAGATAGCCAGAGTAGATAAAGAAAGAATTTACATATATTGAGTGACAGAATCAGAATTTGTCAAAACCAAGGTGTTTGTTTCTTATTTTACACTTTGATTCCATTTTAGTTAAAGATAGTATATGATTAGTATCATTCAAATCAATATGATTCGTTTTGGTTTTCTTCACATGGGAGCTATAATGGGTAAATGACACATCTGGGATTTCCAGACATTCAACGATTCCAAAGAATTCTAACCTCAAGTTTAACAGTTGTAGTTCTGAACATCATAATTCTCTCTTTCCTGAAATGAAAGTTTTTATTTTCTTGATTTTAACATATTCTATTCACCACAGGATATATCTCATGAATAATAAATATATTTCCTCCTTTGCCATTCTTATTAATAATTTGTCCTACTATACTATCCCCCTACATTCCTTTCCTTTCTTTTTCATGCCTGAGGTCATCTTTGGTATTTCATAGTATCTCATAGTTTAGTTATATTTTACTGCAAACAAAAATCACATATCATGGTATAAAATCTGGATTTCTCCTGACTGGGATACCCTATACTTTCACCATAAATGTGGAATGTTTTTTGATACCAAAAGAACAGGCCAATGAGATCAAGACTTATTAGTTTAGTAAAAATTTAATAGTAGTTTAATCAATCATTGCAAATAATTATAAAACAAAGGAAATCTTTGGTCTGGGCAGCAGATAGTCAGTTTAGGCAGGGGTGAGGAACCTATGACCTCAAGGCCATATTTAGCCCTCTTCTTCCTCAAACATGACCCTTTGATTGACTCTAAAATTCACAGAACAAAATTTCTTAATAAGAGGATTTGCTCTGTAAAACTTGGACTCAGTTAAAAAGTTGCACCCAATGACCTTGAAGGCCACATGTGACCTCAAGGCTGCACCTCTAGGGAATCCCTTCAAAGAATCCCAAAATTCACTGTGGAAATTATAGAAAACAAAGGCAGAAGGCGCTATAGAGAGTATCACTACAGATTGTTGGCTACTTTCCGTTTTCTTCTTAGTAATGAACTTGAGAGTTAAGCCAATGAAATGCTCAAGCATAAGTTTGTGTGTCTATCATGTCCTGATAACATATAGGTCACAATATTCTTTTTACAGCTCTCATTAGATCATAGTACTTAAGTTATGACTCAGTGTCTAAAGTATAATTCAGTATCTACATTGTGATTCTAAACAGATCACCATATTTGGGATTCCACCTTTCACAGAATTTGTTTTTATATCATTTCACTTATTACTCTATTTCATGTCTTTTCCCCAAAAGTAACCTTACACACTTATTGAATGAAAATCACAGAAGCATTTGGGATGCAATTCAATTCAAGTCAATATCATTTGTTAAGCCTCTGTTCTCTTCAAGGACTATGCTTGTCACCAGGTGTATAAAGACACAAATGGGTCCCAGTCATCAAAGAGCTTACTTGATGTGGTATCATGTGTAAACACATAGGGTGTGTGTGTGTGTGTGTGTGTGTGTGTGTGTGTGTGTGTGTGTGTATGTGTGTGTACATGTGCATTAAGCATTGAGAAATAGTTATAGGATATTAAATAGTACAGTGCTCATTAATTGGGGAATGGTTGAACAAGTTGTGCAATGTGATTGTGATGGAAAACTAATGTACTATGGTTAAATGATAAGCAGGATAGAGACTTGCATGAGCTCAGGCAAAATGCAATGTACTTTGTACAAAGTAACAGAACTATTCCCAGTAGATTTACGTAAAACAGTTCATAGTTATTCTATTTTTTTCTAAATGTTGAAACTATTGGACAATCAGATTAGCCACATCATTAGCAGTAGATTCTTATCATGAGAGTCTCAAATCGAAATTTGATGTTTACTTATTATGGATCTTGGAAATGGAATTATGTTTAGTGATAGATTAGTCAAAATGACTCCTGAGATCCCTTCAAACCCTGAAATTCTTAGATAAAATATATTATATTATTTGGTTTAATATATCCCTTAGTTAAAATACAATGTGCAGGGGGAAACACATCCTAACTAAGGCCCATCCTTAATAATAGAATAAGCAATTTGCCAGAGACATTAAGAATTTTGCAAAAGCAAAATATGCTAGCTATGCCAGATGGTTAATTTATAGCCATTGGGATAACAGCTATCATATAGACAAGCAGATTTAGTGTTTCTTAGCTAATAATGTCACTTTCGAGAGTTCAATATTGCTGTAGTAATAACGACACAGAATTTTAATGTATTCCCCAGTAACTGAAGAAGAGATCTGAGGAAAATGGGCAACAGGTTCCTCATTATAGTTTACTTGAAATGCATGTTTCACTGAAATTAAGCAAAACATTTCAGGGGGAAAAATCTGTTCATTGTACTGATTCTTATTCAGGCATACATCTGTTTTTTTCCCATCTAAAGTATAAATCCCCATTTATTTTGTACTTAAATTCAGCATGAGCAACAATAAAAACAGCTTTCAAGAAAAATACCAGTATTTAGGTTGACAGAATGAATTTCTCATGAACGCTAATGACATAAATGTTTGCTCTAAGAAGCAAATTTTGATTTCTAGCCCAGAACACAGATGGAAAAATTCCAAGTAAATACAATTATTTTTTTTTAGTTTATGAAGAACTTTAAGCAAAATTTTAAAGCAACTTTACACTGAAATTCTGTTTTCTAATGCCCATCCAATTAGAAATTTATAACCAAATATCTTTGTATTTGTTTTGATGCTAATATTTCAATGAATATAAGTGCACTTTAAGCTAAATTGATGTATTTCTGTAAGGGTTAAGTCATGATATTTCTCAGTCATTGGAGAAATTCTTAATTAAAATAGAATATCCCATTTAATAATCTTTGAAATTTGACAGATTTTAAGTCTGTGAATAAGTTGCAGAAAACAATTTTTACAAACTGAGGAAAGGATACACAGTTTTATGTTTATTTAATGAGGTATCTGTTGTTGGTTGTATGATAGAGTTCTCTCAAACATGTTTTAATGCAAAGTAGTTAATTAGCTACAACTACGAAAATTATGGTTCTGTATCTCATTTGGACATTATGTAATGTAACATAAGAGCTTCATCAAACTTGTAGGGACTATCCTCTTTGGGAGGAGTATCTTTCATAGATATTTATAAGAGGTTAAATATGTTTAGGATAGCAAAATATTGTTCATTTTCATCTGTCCTTTTGTGATACTTTGAGCTTACAAATTTACAAAATAATGACTTATTTTTAAAGTAAAAACTTGACACTTTTAAATGGGGAATTTTTCTGTCTAAAGCACTCAGATGATTGATCCTTTCATTTTGTGTGCCAAATTGCCTGAAAGACTAAAAAGGAAGTAAGTTCTGAGATTTGTGAAGCTAGAAAAGTGGGGAAATCAGAGAAATTCTTATTATTAGGAAGGAAAGAAGGAAGGAGGAAAAGAAAATATAGAAGTAGATAATAGATAAATTCATTGTTGTACTATTTTGAGCTAGAATAACCATTCAAAGCAATTTGGAATTATATAAATAGCATGAAGAAAGTATTCATAACCTTGGATTGGAAGATTCCACTTCCAGGTATGCACACTTGTAGATTGCTGATGAAAAAGTTTGGTATTCACCAAAATAGTTTAGCAACATGTTTTGTCACAGAAAAGCAATAGAAGCAAAGTAAATGACCATTGATTAGAGAATAGTTAAACAAATTATAGGACAAAAAGGTAATTTGATATTTCTTTTTGAGAAATGATGAACATGGTAAACACAGAAAAACAAAGGAGACCTACACAACTCAGCGTAAAGTGAAGTGGGATCAGGAAAACATTTTTCACAATCACTTCAAAAAATAATTGGAATAAATAATGATAAAAGAAACTGACATGAATTTTTCAAAACTATAAAGAACATCAGTTTCAAAGAAGAGATATAAGAAGACATTTCTGTTTAATACTTTGCTGAGGAATTGTGGAGTGTTGCATATATCACGAGATATTTTTCAAAATATCAAGCCATTCTATTGATCTTTTTCTTTTCTTTGTTTCTTTTTAAAATTCTTTTTCATAACAGATAGCTCTCTCTATGCAGAGAGACAGATAAACAGAGAGAGACATGGGACAGAACCATATTTTGAAAATTAATAACAAATAAAGAAAATAAAATTATTCATTTATACAAGTACCATTATTATAATTCAATCTCCAATAAATTAAGAGCCACCCACATCATACATTATAATTTGTGGGTGAATATGATAGACTCTACTTTAGGTCATAATAGTTCATTGAATAATTAGGCATTTGTTTAACTCTGCTGGATTAAAACATCATAATGTAAAATTTTCTCCATTTCAATTATTACATAGCAATTTCTTTGCAGCTCTAATTAGAAAGTTTTCATCACACTGAGCCAGCATCTGCCTTCCCATAATTTTCCACCCATAAGTCCTAGTTTTGTCCTTGAAATTCATGAAAAACAAGTCTCATTACTCTTTCACCATTGTAACAGTCACAACATCCCCATTTGTCCTAATTGTCACTATTGCTTAACCAGAAGAAAAAGTTTACATAGAGAATTCCTCATGACATGTGGTTCCTGTTAAGAAAAACCTAGTACAGATTGGACCATTTTATGGAAAAAGCAACCCTGGAACTCATAATGTTCTGAAATTTGTCTCCTGCTGCTAATAGAGAAGAATTCAAATGTGGTCATTTCCCCCAAGGGGAAAAAAGAATCGATAGCTGCTATTTTGGGTGAGATCAAGCTCTTCTATAAGAATTGTTTCAGATCAGTCCCTACTACATGGGAGAATAAGGCTATGTCTGCATATGAACATCTCCTAGCTGGGATCAGAGTTATTGATAAACTTAGAATCAAACAGCTAGATCTTAAGTACAATGCAAAAGACAGGATAGAGGTGAATGGTATTCTACCTACCAACTGTACATCAGTCATCAATGAACATAAGGTTGCTAAGCATGCTGGCTTATGTTCATTGATGACTGATATATAGCTGGTAGAGAGAATACCATGGTGAGGGGGATGCATAGTTGTCAATCGTTATTGAAAAAAATTGTGAGTTTCTCTGATAAAGATTTAATTCCTTAAATGTATAGAATACTGAGTCAAATATTCAAAAATAAGAGCCATTTCTTAGTTGATGTGCAATCCCCTCAACCCATACACAGCAGAAACCTTCTATGTTTCATTATTTGTGGTTGTCATCTACTATCACCATGTAACTAAACAGTTAAAATACACAATATTTCTATCTCACTATCTACCATTAATATAAACTTACTTAGCTTAAACAGAAATACCCATAGCACAATCCCTGGTCAGTAATAGGAGCTTCATATTTTTTCTTCATAAATTTGATACAAAGACAAATGTCAGCATTATTTCTAGATACAATTTATTTAATGGCATATGATACAAGGAACACAGTTATCAGTGCATCTGGTAATAAAAGAGACATAAACTTAGGTTCTCTTGGAGAAGACACAACCTTTTTATGACCTCAGTTTACTCATCTGTAAAATGAAGGGCTAGGGCCCTTTCTGAGCTTTGATTTGGCATTGTTTTCCGTTTCTGTCATAACTTCATTATTTTTATTTTTTTTAAATTAAATTATTTTATTTGTTTCTAGTGTTTTACAATCAATTCCATATATCTTAGATTTTCCCCTCCCTCTTCCTCCTTCCCTGATATGACATGCAATTTCAATGCAATTCCATGCCATGACATACATTCCAATCAAATGCATTTTCACCTTAGTCATGTTGCATAGAAGAATTAAAATGAGTGGGAGAAATCATAAAACAAAGTAAAACATAATACAAAAGAAAATGGTTGGCTTCATTCTGTGATCAAATTCCATAGTTCCTTCTCAGATGTGGAAGACATTTTGTCTCAAAAGTCCACTGAGGGGGTGGAACCAGGATGATGGGGTAGGAAGATGCACATACTCTAACTCTTCCCCCACACCCCATAAAATACCTGTAAAGAAAGACTCTCAACAAGTTCTAGAGCAGCAGAAGCCACAGAACGATGCAATGGGGGGGACTTCCAATCCAGGGTGACCTGGAAGGCTGAGAGAAAAGGTCTGTCACAGCGGACATGGAGTGGAGTAGAGCACAGCCCAGCCTGGATGGCTTGGCGCTTGGAGGAGTAGGACCAGAACAGGTCTCAGAGCAAAATCTCCAGCAGCAGGGGAGGTTCACAGATCCCTCAAACCACAGGTGCCAAAGTCAGCTTCCAAGGTCAATGAGAGGGCTTTTTCCTAATATGGAACCAGCCTGCATTCCTGGTATAAATCTTACCTGGTCACAACATACTATTTCATGATAAGTTGCTATATTCTTTTTGCTAAAATCTTGTTTAAAACTTTTGCATCAATATTCATTAGAGAAATTGGTCTACAGTTTTCTTTCTCTTGTTTTACCTCATCCTGGTTTAGATATTAGAACCATATTTGTATCATAAAAAGAATTTGAGAGGACTCCTTCTCCCCCAGTTTTTCCCAAATACTCTTTATAGTATTAGAATTAACTGTTCTTTAAATGTGTGATAGAATTCACTTGTAAATCCATCCAACCCTGGAGATTTTTTCCTAGGGAGTTCACAGATGACTTGTGCAATTTCTTTTTCTGAGATGGGGTTATTTAAGTATTCAATTTCCTCTTAGGTTAATCTGGGCAATTTATGTTTTTTTAAAATAATCACCCATCTCAGTTAGATTGTCGAGTTTATGGGCATAAAGTTGGGCAAAGTAATTTCTAATTATTGTTTTAATTTCCTCCTCATTGGTAGTGAGTTCACCCTTTTCATTTTTGATATTGGTAATCCGGTTTTCTTCTTTCTTTTTTTTTAATCAAATTGACCAAAAGTTTATCAATTTTATTGGTTTTTTTTCCATAAAACTAACTCTTAGTTTTATTTATTAGTTCAATAGTTTTCTTAATTTTAATTTTATTAATCTCTCCTTTGGTTTTCAGTGTTTCTAATTTGGTATTTACTTGGGAATTTTCAATTTGCTCTTTTTCTGTCTTTTTCAGCTTCGTGCCCAATTCCCTGATCTCCTGTTTCTCTATTTTATTCATGTAAGCATTCAAAGAAATAAAATTTCCCCTAAGAACTGCTTTTGCAGTATTCCATAAGATTTGATAGGTTGTCTCATTATTGATCTCCTGAATGAAGTTGGAGATTGTTTCTATGATTTGTCATTTAACCCACTCCTTCTTTAGGATTAGATTATTTAGTTTCCAATTAATTTTTGGTCAATCTTTCCATGACCTTGTATTATGTATAATTTTTATTGCATTATGATCTGAGAAGGATGCATTCACTATCTCTGTCTTTCTGCACTGGATTTTGAGGTTTTTCTGCCATAGGACTTGGCCAACTTTTGTAAATGTGCTATGTACCACTGAGAAAAAGGGATCTATCATATCTACCTTATCCAGAGTTTTATTGATCTCTTTAACTTTTCTTGTTTATTTTGAGGTTAGATTTATCAAATTCCGATAGGAGGAGTCTGAGGTTCCCCACTAGTAGAGTTTTACTGTCTATTGCATCCTGTAACTCTCTTAACTTATCCTCTAAGCATTTGGATGCTGTACTACTTGAAATGTATATGTTTATTAAAATTGTTGCTTTGTTGTCTACGGTGACTTTTAGCAGGACATAGTTTCCTACCTTATCTCTTTTGATTATCTATTTCTGCCTTTACTTTTTCTGAGATTAGTATTGCTACCCCTGCTTTTTTACATCAGATGAACCAAATATATTCTGCTCCAACCTTTTACCTTTACCCTGTGTCTATATCCCCTTTTCAAATGTGTTTTGTGTAAGCATCATATTGTTGGATTATGGTTTTTAATTCGTTCTGTTATTCATCTCTGTCTTATGGAAGAGTTCATCTCATTCACATTCACAGTTATGATTAATATCTGGGTCTTTCCCTCCATCCTCTTTCCCCTATTTGTGCTTCTAGTTCTCTCTTCTCACTTCCCCTTCACAATAAAGTTTTAATATTTGACCATTGCCTCCTTCAGTCTTCCCTTCCTTCTTTCACCCCCTCTCCCTTTTACTCCCCTTTACCCTTACTATTTCTTCCCTCCCTTTTAGCCTCCCCTCCCTTTAATTTCCTCCTTCCCCACCTACTTCCTATAAAGCTAGTTAGATTTCTATACTTAACTGAGTTTTTGTTCCCTCCTTGAACCAAATCATATGAGAGTAAATATAAAACAATGCTCTTCTCCCTCCCCTCTTTC
>JAQQSK010005480.1:0-14890 GCA_028658325.1 Potorous gilbertii
CTATCCTGCCCCCTATTTATTCTATTCTCTATTTTGACCTTGTCACTCCCCAAAGGTGTTTACTTCCAATTACTCCCTTCTCTCATTTGCCCTCCCTTCTATCATTCTCCCCCCACTTGTTTCTTTCTCCCCTACTTTCCTGTAGTATAAGATAGATTTTCATACCAAATTGAGTGAAAATGTTATAACCTCCTTAAGTCAAATGTGAAAGAGAGTAAGCTTCATTTTTTCTCCTCTCATCTCCTTCTTTTTCTCCTCCATTGAAAAAGATTTTTCTTTCTTCTCTTATGAGTGATAATTCACCCTATTCCATTTCTCCCTTTCTCCTGTCAACATATTCCTCTCTCATCTCTCAATTTTATTTTTGTAGATATCATCCCTCCTTATTCAACTCACCCTGTGCTCTCCGTATATATATATGTACATGTATGTGTATATATATGTATATACACACACACGCACACATGTGTGTGTGCATGTGTGTGTATAATCCTTCCAAATACCCAAATACTGAGAAAAGTCTCAAGAGTTACAAATATTTTCTTTCCATGTAGGAATGTAAATAGTTCAACTGTTGAAAGTCCCTTATGAGTTCTCTTTCCTATTTATCTTTTCATGATTCTCTTGATTCTTGTGCTTGAAAGTCAGATTTTCTATTCAGTTCTGGTCTTTTCACCAAGAATACTTGAAAGTCCTCTATTTCATTGAATGACCATTTTTCCCCCTGAAGTACTATACTCACTTTTGCTGGTAAGTAATTCTTGATTTGAATTCTAGTTCCTTTGACTTCTAGAATATCATATTCCAAGCCTTTCAATCCTTTAATATAGAAACTGCCAGATCTTGTGTTATCCTGCTTGTATTCCCACAATATTTGAATTGTTTCTTTCTACCTATTTGCAGTATTTTCTCACTGATCTGGAATTTGGCTACAATATTTCTAGGAGTTTCTCCTTTTGGATCTCTTTCAGGAGGTGATTGGTGGATTCTTTCAATATTTATTTTGCTCTCTGGTTCTAGAATATCAGGGCAGTTTTTTTTGATAATTTCATGAAAGCTGATGTTTAGGCTCTTTTTTTGATCATGGTTTTATGTTTTCCCATAATTTTTAAATTGTCTCTCCTGGATCCATTTTCCAGGACAGTTGTTATTCAAATGAGATATTTCACATTATCTTCTAGTTTTTTATTCTTTTGGTTTTGTTTTACAATTTCTTGGTTTTGCATAAAGTTATTAGCTTTCATTTGGTCCATTTTAATTTTTAAAGAACAACTTTTTTCAGTGACCTTTGGAACCTCCTTTTCCATTTGATTAATTCTGCTTTTTAAAGCATTCTTCTCTTCATTGGCTTTTTGGACCTCTTTTGTCATTTGTGTTAGTATATTTTTGAAGGTGTTATTTTCTTCAGCACTTTTTTTGGTGGTCTTTTTTAATAAGCTGTTGATTTGCTTTTCATGATTTTCTTGCATCACTCTCATTTCTCTTCCCAATTTTTCTTCCACTTCTCTTACTTGATTTTCACAATCTTTCCTTAGCTCTTCCATGGCCTGAGAACATTGCATATTTATTTTGGAGGTTTTGCAAGCCCTGATTTCCTCTGATGGTATGCATTGTTCTTCCTCACCCAAAAGGATGAAAGAAAATTCCTGTTCACCAGGAGAGTAACCTTCTAGCATCTTATTTTTTTCCCTTTTTGTGGGGGCATTTTCCCAGCCAGTTACTTGATTTTTTCAAGATACTTTGTCAAGAAGAGGCTATACTCTGGGGACCTGTAAACTCTCAGGTTCCTCCAAGGTGGCACAATCAAGAGAAAGGAGTTTACTCCTCTCTTAGTCTGTGCACTTCTCTTGGAGCAACGAACAACTTTTCTGCCCAGAATGTGTGAATAGTAAAATTTCCTCTTCACAATCACCTGGAGCTCCAACATGCCAGTGTTCCTCCTCACCCCAGGGCAGTGCTAAGGACTGAGATTCAGATCAGTTACTCAATTCCCCCAGGGGCTTTAAGAGGAGGACAGAGCTGCCACTCAAGTTTGAGATTCATTTCAGGCTCTTAATTCCCCCTTGTCTTTAGGTGGAGGGCTCCAAAAATGGACACTGCTACCAGGGATCCAGACTGTATTCCTTTCTCCTGGGTGCAGGAGCTTTCTCACTGACCTTTGAAGTTGTCCCTAGCATTTGCAAGTTGAACATTCTGTGAAGTGCTGCTGCTGGTGGCTCCTTGAAACCTGTTCGGGGTCCTATCCCTGCTGTGCCATGCAGCCCATGCTACATGCTCCATGTCTGATGTGATAGACCTTTCTGCAGGCCCTCCAGACCATCCTGGGCTGGAAATCACCTTCACTCTGTTGTTCTGTGGCTCCTGCTGCTCTAGAATTTGTTTAGAGTCATTTTGTATAGGTGTTTTATGGGTTATGTGGGGGAGCTTCTACAGGTCTGTCTTTCTACTCCACCATCTTGACTAAGCCCCCTATACTTAATTATTTTAATATGGTGAAAGATCTTCCCAACCCATTAATGGGCCTGCCCATTTATGGGAGTTTAATTAGGGAACATTGGTGAGAAGTCCCAAGTCTCTTGTTAATGAGGCAGTTATTCTCAAGGGTTGTGATGCCCTTTGGCTCTAAAAAAGGTATAAATACTCTGAATTGAAGTTTTATTTTGGGGCTTAGTGACTGGAAGTGTTTGGACAGACAAGGATTCTGGGGAACTGCTAAAGGAACCCCCCAGCTTTGAAAACCCAGATTTTAGGGCTTCTCTCTCTGTTAACTATGGTTAGACAGTTAGACCTGTCTGTTGAATTCAGGCAGAGGAAATGTTAATCTGTTAATCTTGTGTCTGTTAATCTTGATTTCTCTGTATTTTCTTTGAAGTTCAGGGTGCTGAGTCCCCTGTACTAGGTGAATGATACATGTGCTTGGTTATAGGAATGACACACGTGCCCGAGTAAAGTGATTGTTAACCCCTTGAAAGCTGCTTTCCTTTTTTGCATGCAGATCTAAGAACTTGTGATAGCAGCCCTCCCTGCATATGTTGGGGTGCTTACTGTTACAAATGTTTAGTTATTTTGAACTCACAGACCATCAGAAGGCATTTTTTAAAAGTAACCTTTTGTCTAAATATACAAACATATAAAATTTCAAAAAAAAATCGATTAGGTAATTGGGAAGGCAAAGGTAAGGCAGAAGAGGTATTTGTTCAGGAGGGTAGAATCAAGGAGAGAAATGCCACAAACAAAAAACCTACATATTTAGAGGTTTAATGAAGAAAGGGAATAAGACTCAGGGATTTCAGTATCAATTAAGAAAGGACAATGAAAGAGGAGACTGAGGGCAAGTTATTTCAGATAGTATACAGTGTAGAGTAGCAGTGCTGATTTATTTAGTTTAGGTATTTCTTTCTTTTGAAGGATACAGTGGAAAAGATAAGAAATATGGCATTATGACATGATTTGTTGGAGAGAAAAATAAACTTAATATTTACAAGCATGGATGTGAATGGGATAAACCTATCCCTAAAATGGAGAATGGTGATAAAGTGGAATAGAAAGCCAAAATCACCAATTTGATAAATACAAGAAACTTACTTAAAGTATCTACCTTCATCTAGTCTTAAAAAGACATGGTTGGACAATATTCAATGTGGTTTAATTCTCCTTCTTCTCTCCAGTCGAAGAAAAGAAATAATTAAGTCAGATTAGTAAATAATAGTAAAAATAAATCTTAAGAGATGCAACCAGTGAAATTAAACTGCATTTAATGGTACAAGAGTTGATGAAATAATGCTGATGTTCAATACATGTATAGCAAAAAGTCAGAGGCTATAATTCTTTTTTAAAATTTAATTAATCTATCTGTTTTCAGTTTACAACAATCACTTCCATAGGTGTTAAATTTTCTTCCCCTCTTTATCCCTTCCCTCCCTGAGAGGGCATGCAATTTTATATGGCTTCTACACATACCTGCTTATTAAATACACTTTCTCATTTGCCATGTTGCATAGAAGAATTAAAAGAAATAGGAGAAACTATGAGAAAAAACAAACCAAAACATACGATAACACAAGAGAAAATAGTCTGCTTCATTCTGTGTTCTAATTCCATGGTTCTTTCTCTGAATGTGAATGATATTTTGCATCAAGAGTCTTTTGAGAATGTTTTAGGTCCTTGTGTGCTGTGAAGGACTAAGTCTATCAGAAATAGTCTTTGCACATTGTGACTGTTAGTGTGTATAATGTATAAGGGATACATTTATTCCTCTGTTCTCCATTCTCCAATGATTTTAGTAGGAATGGGTGCTGTGTTTTGTCAAAACCTTTTTCTGCATCTATTGAGATAATCATATATTTTCTATTAGTTTTTTTGTTGACATGATCAATAATTCTGAAAGTTTTCTTAATATTGAACCAACCCTGTATTCCTGGTATAAATCCTAACAGATCATAATGTGTTATTCTCATGATAAGTTTCTGTAATCATTTTGGTAATATCTTATTCAAAATTTTTGGATCTATATTCATTAGGAAAATTGGTCAATAATTTTTTTCTCTGTTTTGGCTTTTTCTGGTTTTGGTATAAGAATCACATTTGTATCATAAAAAGAATTTGGAAGGATTCCTTCTTTGCTAATTTCCCAAAATAGTCTATGTAGTACTGGCATTAACTGTTCTTTAAAAGTTTGATAAAATTCACTTATAAATCCATCTAGTCCTGGAGATTTTTTCCTAGGTAGTTCATTAATGTCTTCTTCAATTTCTTTTTCTGAGATGGGGTTATTTAAGTACTTTACTTCCTCTTCTGTTAATCTGGACAATTTATGTTTTTAAAAAATATTCATCCATTTCACTTATATTTTCAAATTTATGGGTGTACCCTTTGGTAAAGTAATTTCTAATTATTGTTTTAGTTTCCTCTTTGTTGGAGGTGAGTTCAACCTTTTCATTTTTGTTGCTAGTAATTTGGTTTTCTTCTTTCTTTTTTTGAATCAAAATGGTCAAACATCACTTTTATTGTTTTTTCATAAAACCAACTCTTAGTTTTATTTATTAGATAGTACTTTTCTTAATTTCAGTTTTATTAATCTCTCCTTTGGCTTTCAGTATTTCTATTTTGGTATTTACTTGGGGATTTTCAATTTTTTCTTCTTATTACTTTTCCAGTTGCATGCCCAATTCATTGATCTGCTCTTCTCTATTGTATTCATGCAAGCATTCAATGATATAAAACTTCCCCTAAGCCCTTCTTTCCCAGCATCCCATAAGTTTTGATAAGTTGTCTCTATTATCATTCTCATGAATGAAGTAAATGATTCTTTCTATGATTTGTTGGTTGACCCACTCACTCTTAAGGATCAGATTATTTAGTTTCCAATTAATTTTTGGTCTATCTTTCCGTGGCCCTTTAGTACATATAATTTTTAATGCATCATGACATGAGAAGGATGCATTGACTATTTTTGCCTTTCTGCACTGGAATGTGAGGTTTTATGCCCTTGTACATGGTCAATTTTTGTGTATGTTTCATGTACTGCTTAGAAAAACATATATTCCTATCCCCACTCAATTTTCTCCAGGAGTCTATCATATCTACCTTATCCAGAATTCTATTCACTTCCTTAACTTCTTTCTTGTTTATTTTCAGGTTAGATTTATCAAGTTCAGAGAGGGAGAGGTTGAGGTCTCCCACTAGGGTAGTTTTGGTGTCTATTTCTTCCTGTAACTCTATTAACTTTTCCTCGAAGAATTCTATACCATTATACCACTTGGTTTATATATGTTTAGCCATGATATTACTTCATTGTCCATGGTGTTTTTTAGCATTATGTTGTTTCCTTCTTTTTCTCTTTTGATTAGATCTATTTCTGCTTTATCTTTGTGTAAGATTAGAATACTACCCCTCCTTTTTTACATCACCAGAATCATAATATATTCTATTCGAACCTTTTATCTTTAGCCTGTGTGAATTCCCTATTTCAAATATGTTTCTTGTAAACAACATATTGCAGGATTATGATTTTTAATCCATTCTGTCATCCACCTCTGTTTTATGGGCAAGTTCATCCCATTCACATTCACCTTTATGATTACTTTTTGGGTCTTTCTCTCCATCCTATTTTCCCTCCTGTTTATGCTTTTATTTCTCCCTTCCTTTCCTCCAAAGAGTTTTACTTTTGACCACATTTCTCAATCTTCCCTGCCTTCTGTCTTCCCCTTCCTTTTTATTTACCTTTACCTTTACTACTTCTTCCCTCCTTTTTTGTCCTCCTTCCTTTTCTTTCCCTTTTTCCTTCCTACCATTTGTAGGCAAGTTAGATTTCTATACTTAAATGAGTATGTTGTTTTGTTCTTTAACCAGATCAGATGACAGTAAAGCTCAAACAATGCTCAGCTCCCTCTCCTCTTTCCTTCTACCATAATATATTTTCGTGCCTCTTCCTGTGATGTAATTTACATTTTCCTGCCTCCTCCTTTTCTCTTCTCCCATTACATTTCTTTGCATCCTTTAATTATGCTTTTTTATCATCCCATCAGTTAACTTATACACACTCTCTCTATCTGTATATATCCCTTTTCAATGTCATAATCAATATACAATTCTCAAGATTAACAAGTATCATCCTTCCATATACAATTGTAAACAGCTTACCCATATTAAATAACAATTCCCTTCCCCCATTTTGATGCCTTTCTTGAGTCTTGTATTTGATGATCAAATTTTCTATTGATCTTTGACCTTTTCATCAGCAAGGTCTGAAAATCCCTTATTTTATTGAACATCCATCTCCTTGACTGAAATATTACGCTCAATTTTGTTGAGTAATTGATCCTTGATTGTATTCCATTCTCTAATGTAGAAGCTACAAGGTCCTGTGTGATTCTGACTACAGTTTCTTGATATTTGAATTGTTTCTTTCTGGCTGCTTTCAGTACTTTCTTCTTAACTTGAGAATTCTGGAATTTGGAAACAGTATTCCATGGAGTTTTAAATTTGAGGTCTTTTCCATGAGGTGATCAATTTATTCCTTCGATGAATATGTTGTCCTCTGGATCTAGGAACCTGAAGCAGTATTCCTTGATGTTTTCTTGGAAAATATTGTCCATGTTCTTTATTTTCATCATGACTTTCCAGTAGACCATTCTTCCATTTTCCCCTTCTGGATCTATTTTCCTGTAAGTTGTTTTTCCAATGAGATATTTTATATTTTCTTCTTTTCCTTCATTCTTCATATATTTTTGACTGACTCTTGATGTCTCAGTCATTAACTTCTGCTTGGTCAATTCTAATTTTTAATAAATTTTTTCTTCAGTTAACTTTTGTACTTTCTTTTCCATTTGTCCAATTGTTTCTATTAAGGAGTTATTTTCTCCAGTTAGATTTATCTCCTTATCCATTTGCCTAATTTTCCTTTTCAAGGAGCTGATGTCTTCAGTGAATTCCTTTTTCATATTTTTAAAATCATTGGCCATTTTTTCTTCTACCTCTCTAATTTGGCTTTCAAAATCCTTCTTGAGCTTTTTCAAAAATGCTCTTTGGACTTGAGATCAGTGAATATTCTGTTTGGAGGTTTCAGATGTGAGTACAGTGTTAATGCTGTCCTCTTCTGAATTCATATTTTGGTCTTTCCCCATAATAAGATTCTATGGTCTTTGTTTTCTTGATTAGCTTCTTGCTTGTGATGATTGCCATTTTCCTGAATTTTAAAGTGGATCTCTGCTTCTGGGTCACAGGGGATTCTGTCCCATATTTCTTTTGCTGAAACCTTGAGGCTTTGTGTGTTGTGGCCTCTGATTCTTTCAGCTTGAAGCTAGAATGCTGCAGTTTACCTAGGGCTGAGCTGTTTGCTCTGTGCCAAGGCTGAGGCCAGGCAAAGTCTTTTGGAGTTTCCCGGGGTTTACCCTGAAGTTCACTGTGTGAAGTGTGGGGGAGGCATGGTCTAGCTACAGGAGGTCTCCCCCTCCCCTAGGTCTGCCCTAGAGCACAGGCAGGCTCAGTGGTGGGTGAATCCCTTCTGCACTGGTGTTTGCCTAATTTCCCTGGCTGTGCTAGGGCACACCTGGGGTTCTGGTGTTGGCACTTATGAGATCCACTCCCCTGGGGCTCAGGGTCTCCTCCAGATTCCCCGAAATGTGACTGTCTTGGACAGCCCAGTTCCTGCATTGGTCCCCTTCAGCCACAGAAAGATGTATTTTTCTTATCAATCTCCCTAATCGCCTGAGCTGAGAGACTGTTGTGCTCCTTCTGTTGATCCCTCTATTCCATGATTTTTCCTGGGGAAACATTCTCTGGGCTTTCTGAGGGGGTACAAAAGGGGAGAGTGAGACACTCAAGGTTTACTATGCCATCTTGGTTCCACGAAGTTCAAGTAAATGACTTACAAACAGTTCAGGAGAGGCTGCTTCTATTACTAAGGCACTGCCCTTCTCTCTCACTTTGTTCCACTGGACTCCCATCCTGTGCTGTTATGTTTGAGAAACCTCACTGTTGCTTCTGCTTCACTTCACCCTGGCAGCTCCTGTTCCCCTCTGCTATGGAACAGTCTGTGCTGGTGCAGTCTCTGTGCTTTTGGCTCCCCCAACCTCTTGTAAAATATCCTTGTTGTCAACCTTCTGGGCTGTCCTGGGCTGGAAATCTGCCACACTCTGTCTCCTAGTGGATTCTGCCACTCTAAAATTTGTTCAGATTCTATTTTTAGAGGTATCTGGAGGAATATGTGGTAGAGCTCAGGTGAGTTCATGCTGTCACTCCGCCATCTTTTCTTTGTCCCGCCATTGGTTATAACTTCTTAAAAAAAAAATTAGTTGAATTAAAAAAATAGACAGTGAGAGTAATTTTCAGGTACTTAATTGTATTCCTGTAACTGAGACAATTTAAAAAAAATAAATGATAGATAATTGAAGAGATCAAGAATAATATTATATAAAGATCTTAAGATGATAGAACTTTGATGAATAAGAATCTTAAGTAGCATACTATTTTCAGGGGCATAGAGCATCTTCACAAAAAGTTGTTATGCTCTAGGACACAAATAGCTGATTAGTAAGGACAGAAAGGCAGAAATATTTAAATGGATCCCATGCAGAAAAACTTCAGAGATGATGAAAACCTAGGAAAGAACATCACATTTAGCAGTTAGATGGTAATATTTACTATTTCATAGAGCAATTTCAAGCAAGTGATAGGGACAGAAACCAGATTAGAAAATGTTGCAAAGTAAATGGGCAGTGAAGAAATGGAGACAATGAATGTAGATGAATTTTTATGGAGTTTGGTAGTTAAAAGAAGAGAGGGAAAAATTTACTCAAAGATTATTTTAGACCAATGTGACTAGAGGGATATTTCTTTTAAATTAACTGAATAATGACCTGATAATGGATGTAGACCAGGAAACATATTGTAGGAAGGGCGGAATTGGAATATATTCTCAGAAAGAATAAATGCATTGAATCTGTGGGTAGTTGTCATGGTTGCTTCTGGGGAAATGTGATCAAGGTCAAATGGCAGCTGGGATAGGAGACTGGGAAAGAAATTGTGTCAAAGGAAAAAAGCAAAGTCTTCTCAAAAATTGCTAGCAGTACATTTTATGGTTAATAAAATGACTGTGGAGATACAAAATGCATACCCATGTATAAGCAAACTGGAGTATATTAATGGAAGGGAACACTATTGCACTGGGAAAAAGAATGAAGATGAGGAATACAACAAAACACAGAAAGACTTCTATGAGCTGATGTAGAGGAAAATAAATAGAATCCAATGGATATTATACACGATGACTAAAATAATGTAATCAAAAAGATTACCAACTCAATCAAACTGATAAAATCAGATCACATTTACCTTTAGTTTCATCTCTAAATTAAAAAATAAAACCATGAAAGATACAATACTTGTAATTTGTCCATATAACTTTAAGGTAGCGACTTACAAGATATTCTACTGTATTTACCAGAAGATTATTAGCCTGTTTCCACTTGTCATTGAAGAACTTTGAAATTAGAGTAAGAATTTACTTTGGAGATAGGAAAATAAAGAATGGGGAATTTCTTTTAAAGCATGATGATAGTTTAGTTATAAATATATAGAGTAAACAATATCAAAAATATAAAGACTTAGGAGAAAAAGATAACCAAAAGACAAGGGCAGTGGAAACAATAAGAGATTTAGCAAGATCTGGAAGAAATACTGATCTATCAAAACCAAGATCAGTTTTAGGACATGGAAGTGAAGACTGCACTTGAATTTTTTTTTCCAGTTTCAAAGAAACCATTCCATTAAATTCACTTCTATATCCAAAGAGCTACTATTTTTATGTTAAATGGACATAACATTAAGAGTGTCATCAATTTGTTAAGATTGATGTATCCAAAACTTAATATCGCTCTGTGACAACTCCAATCTCAAAGTAGCAACTACTGTCAGGTACTTCATTCTGTCTCACTGTTTCAGATGGATTAGAAAATAAATCACAGCCATCACAGTTCAATTCAACTTCACCTAGGAAGAAGGCTGCATTGTTTACATAAAAATTGTGATGGAGGACAAGCATTGGAGGGCAGAGAAATCTCAACATTTATTTAGAAAAGAAAGGTATTTAGAAATTTGTTCCCATGCATGCTGGCAGATATATCCCAAGGAATGTCTGCTTATTCATGTATATTCTCAGAGAGTCAATTTACAATGTAAAAATGTAACCAGTGTGATCCAACATGAATTGGTATGTCTGAAAATAATTTATGATTTACCAGTTATAATGAATGCAGTAATTGAAGTCTTCTTCCATCTGGATTGTTGATAATCCACACTACATTTGAAAACAATTTAGAATTTCATTCTTTTCTAGTATGATCTTTCACACAATTTTGAAAGAGTTTTTTTCAGTTTGAAGAATTCCTAATTAATCTCTTTGTTTGCCCAAATCCTGCTGCTGGCTCATAATTGTTTCCACTATTAATATTTTAATGAATTTAGAGCAAAGATGGCTTTTAAAAACTTGTATTTTATGGCAAGAGCTGTTAAATATAAACTTTATTTAATCGTTTTATTTACCTGTAAAAAATGCTACCTGGTAGTAATTTTAGGAAAAAATCATTCATCCCTAAATCACTACAATTTTCTACTACATGTACAGATAATTATGCTATAGTAAGTTACTTAATTTCTACCAGTTAGTAACATGATGAATCCCTATGCAAATTAACATTTGATTTATTGAATGATACTGACAGATAGATCATCGGTCCTCATTGGGCAAGATGAGAAGCATATAAGTAACCTAATCTAAACTAAGAGTGAGCTCAAGCACAAATTATGTGAGATGGCAGAGAAAAGTGTCGAAAATTAACATTCAGCTGTTCCTGAAATTCAGTTAACCTCATGTGAGCACAAATTCATATTCATGTCAATTATTGCAACAGGGTAAGAGAATTATCCAGTGGTTAAAAACAACAAGCCCCAAATTCTCAGTACTATGTCTAGCACCTTTCACAACTAATATGATAACTTCAAGATGGTAAATAAAAAAATTAGCTAGAATTTACTGCTCATCTAGTGTAATGTCAGTTATTATGTGGATTACCAGGTAACATAAAGCTTAATTTCTGTAAGGTATTTACCATTCTATTGAGGAAACAAAATATTACCAATTTTGAAATTGTGGGATAGGGTTGAAGATTTTAAAAAATAAGAAATCAGAGGGGAGCAAAATAAATTGGAAAAAGTTTAGTGAAGAAGATGTAACTTGAGAATGAGATAGAATAGTTGCAAAAGGAATGGTCTTTATAAAAAAAGTATGATGAAGCAATTAATCTGAGTTTCTGCTTTCTCTTTGTAGCACCTGGAGTATCTTTTTCTCACCTGGAATACCCTAAAAATAGCTACTTTAGGAACATTTTGTGAGTTCACAACTACTCAAAACAACCACCAATGTGTTTACTTTGCTCCTAATCAGCTAGTGTACATAATTAGTTCAATTTTTAAACAAAAATCACTTATTGAAATAACATAACAAGAAAAATTTACATTATCCATTTATTCCCATCCTCCATAAACCTCAGACACACTCTCTAAAATACACTGACACTTCTAGGTGGGGAATAGGGGTCATTTATGAAAGGTATCAGTGGAGGATCAGACACTGTAGGACCATTGATATGTCTGATGATGTCACCAGTCAGCTCTTGTTGAACCTGCTCCCTTCTGACTGTGGCAATACTAGTGATCACTATGTATATTGTTTCATTTGAGCATTTTTCCATTGGTTTACAGATGAGTGAGGTTTTAGTTAGTCTTTGCTACTTTTTTTTTTCCTAGGCCCTTCTCTTCAGGGTCACTTGTTGGTTCTCTCTATTCCAATCTTTTTGTGAGTAGGGACTATTCAATTTCTCCTTGACAGGAGTGGGTAAAAACCATTTAGTAATAGTCACCATACTCAGTTCACAAAATCAACTCAGAATGCCTCACTATGAGATTAAATCTTTTCTTCTCTATTCCTGTATCTGGGAAGAGACCAGAAAGCCAAATCCATCAAAGCAACAAAGAAATCTATGCAGAAAAACAGTGAAGAGGGCAACACTCTCTGATGTTTTGTGTCACTCCTGGACCGGGAGTCGACCAAGTTCCAGATGCCAGTTGAGGAACTGACCCCTTGAATGGGAGGGACCTCTTGATGCAGGGATAGCTCTACGTCTGATCTTTGCACAAGTAACCATGAAAGAACAGATCTTTGCTCCTTACCCCACAATTTTGGACCCCATTTGTTTGAGTGGGGAGTGAAGGAGTGCTTGTTCTCAAGCCCACCATGAGATATTGTTTTATATACTTATTTTCTGTTATCTCTATTACAGTTCTGTTGATATCATTTGCTGCACTGACCTATGTAATGAATATAAAACATCTTGGGGCCTAACGTAATGATAATTTAAATGGGAAATTCTTTCCCATTCATTAATAGGTCCATATGACCTACCTGAGTCACATAGAAGTCTGAGTCACATGAAGACTGTGGTGGGAAGGGCTTGCTGAATGGGTGGAACAGGAAGAGGAGGAGCTGGAGCAGAGCTGAGGAGAAATTGGTCAGACTAGTCAGAGCTGGGAAGGACAGAGAAAGCAGAGGGTTGAGGCAGCAACTAACACAAGTGGGAGAGCTTGCTTGTGATTTTGTTTAAGGGGGCTGGTTTATGGGAAGCCTAACAGAGGGACAACTTGGAGATGGTGTTGCCCTCTTCATTGTTTTTCTGTATAGATTTCTTTGTTGCTGTGTTGGATTTGACTTTCTGGTGTTGGGATTGAGCTTTCTGGCATTTGAATATATGTTTTGGGTCTATCTTGTAGAGAGTCTGTTGTCATTTCATGAATAATTTCATGATTCACAATTACATCAGCATACTCATATCTATTACCTTGTGTCCATGGGGGTAGATTGTCTAAAATTTAGGTTTTGGTTGATGTTTAGGGTTTCCTCCAAAGGTAAAAGTTTAAAAGTAGTTCATCTATGATATGAATCATATATTGGGTAGATTATTTTTATACACACATGTGCATATACACAATGTTAAATATAAAATACAAACACACATTAAGCGGGATTCAGGAGCTTAACTTATAACCATAGTTATGCTTTCTCTTGGGAGACTGATACCTTACCTTCATCATAACATAAAGTAGTCTGTGGGACTACTGAATAGGCAACCTAAATTTTACATTGTTTCTGTGCTTTACCCCTCAAGGAAGGTATCTTTTATATGCCAGGTATTGGGTTCACACTCCATCCAGTGGACATCTTCTGCAATGAAGAAACTTTCCCTTGCTTTTCCCCCAATCAATTACATCTGAGCAACCCAGGACTCACAGGTCTTGTTAGATCACAGGGTCATCTCCAAAGCTGTACACATTCATCTTAAGGGCAATCTTTATTCATCTACTCATGAAAGAATACAAAGTAGACAAGGCCATCAGGGTCCCAGACACTCACTCTTCTAGTTCTGCCCCTCTCCTGGCATTTTGGGATAGCTGTATATGGCAAGTGTGTGTGTGTGTGTGTGTGTGTGTGTGTGTGTGTGTGTGTGTGTGTGTATGAAAGAATGCCATCCTTTCCCTGGTCCTTCATATAAAGTCACAGAGTAACATGATGTTACCTGGAGGACCAAAGAAAGAAGGAAGATAGGATTTACCTCTCTTTAAGAACACAATTTTCAATATTCTGGAATATCCAGAAGTTTCCATGGGAACAAAGGGCACATGCTCCCTCTAATAACTCCATGAGTCAGTTCAGTGTCTTCTACATTTAAGAATCATGAAAGGTGGTATAAGGGGAGTTGAGATGGTGGCAAATAATGACCTGATTAAAAAAAAGAGGGAAAGTGAATGAGATTTGCAGATTCTAAGAAACTGAACTTGATTCTTATTCCTAATGGGAAGAGAGTAGATTTGATAATATATTATTAAAAGAATGGTTAGTAAACTTCTAGAAAAAAAAGAAATAGAGGATAATAAGTTAATAAAACAGGGCTTCTTGAACTTTGTACACTTGTGACCCACAGTTTAAGAAGCAAAGGATGGCAAATTTAGCAGTTAAGATCACTTAAAAATTTTTTTTATTTATGTTGTTAAATACTTTCCAATTGCACATTAAAAAATTTAACATTTTTAAAACAATTTTGAGTTCTAAATTCTCTCTTTCCCTCCCAATCTTCCCCATCCATTGGGAAGGCAAGCAATGCAATATTGATTATACATATGAAATCATGCAAAAACATTTCCATATTAGACATGTTTTAAAGTGAAACACACACAAAACAAGAAAGATAAAGTAAAAAGGACTTTAAAATCTATACTCAGAGTTCATCAATTCTCTCTATAGTGGGGGATAGCATTTTTGACTGTGAGCCCTTTGGAA
>JAQQSK010005481.1:0-14889 GCA_028658325.1 Potorous gilbertii
ACAAATGGGGAGAAAATTTTGGAACCCAAAATCTTGTGAAAATGAATGTAGAAAGTTAAATTAATGTATTAAAAATAAAAAAAAAAGAATTTTCTTTTACAACATGGTTTCTTCCATTCATACACCAAGATCGTTGATGATTCACAGAAATATGCAAGAAAATTAACCTTACATAAAGACTCTTTTCTTGATAACTATTGTTAGGTTAAGTATAAAACTGAGAAATGTGTGTGCAACAGAAGCATTTACTAATGATATGGATACAGCACAAAGGTTAGGCTGAAAAGGAAATACTTGTGCATGGTTAAATCCTCGAAGTGATTCTATTTACAAATGACATTTGACTATATTCATCTTAAAGGCATTGCAATGTCTCCTGGAAGAAATTTGTAATCAGGCAAAGGAGTTTGGAAAAATCCATTCATACAAAGATCATATGTTTGATGAATGTTCATTTGGATGGACATCCTATACAGATTGTGGCTCTTTGCGCTGGATTACTTTCAGGAAATTTCAAAGGTGTTGTCTTTTATTTTGCTTTTAATTCTAATCATCTCACAAAAGTAAAGTTCCATTATTTTTATTACATTTTATAGGCATTGTTATATGCAGTGAGAAATGGAACATCATCCTCTCCAAAGGACTAAACATAAGACTCCCTGAGAATACAAAAGGACAATGAGTAAATCAAGGGTAGGAAAGTGAGTAAGTTGAAACACATAACCAAAGGAATCTGGAAGAATAAGATTACGGTACATTATGAAAGAATAGTATGAAAGAAAGAGAACATGAGTTGGTCATATGTCAAAGTGTAAGGATATACAATTAGATCACTCCAATGGTACTCAAATGAATAAAATGAGAAAGTTCCACAGCACACTGGGGAGACACTCTATGTAGAATTTTAGTGCACTGGCAATGATATGTATTCTTCACTAAGTCTCTTCATTGTGAGAAACTAGTTTCTTCTGAGGCAATCTCTATGAAGTAGCCTAGTTAGTATTCTAGGGCTCAATTAAATAAAAGGTAGCATCTACAAAATCTTACAGTTTATAAAATAAATCATCTTATCTTAGGAGGTTTTGTAGGACCTCTTTTGGACAATGGAATATTTCTTTGGCAAGAATATTCCTCCCTGTTTTATGTGTGGCTTAATGTTAAGGCTCAAAGAACTACTGAACAAACTTAACTATGTTGTATCTTTCAAGGAATACTTTATATATTAATGTGTTGGGAACGGCTTTTTTTTTGAGAACTCCAAAGATTGTACTGTGCTGTATCGAGTCAAATGTACTTTTGTATTCAACAATCTTGCTAGTTCATTATTATTTGCATTACCAAGAGGAAACAGTTCAGGATTTGAATAATTCCAGATGTCTAATAGACAAAAATTTAATTATATTGACAAAACTATTAATTATATTGTATATAATTATACATTATATTATATATTATATACAATTATTACATAGTATATATAGCATAAATAATTGTATTTATATTGACAAAATATTGATTATATTTTGTCATAGAGGCAGCAAACTATAGCATAAGAATATATGACCTTGAAGTCATGAAAACCTGGATTCAGTTCTTTACTCTGACCCACATTCACCTTGTGACCCTAAGCAAATCAGCTATTGATCTTTCAGCCCTTTTGGAAATTCCCTAAAACTGTAAGTTGCAAAAATGTGTAAACCTGCAGTAGTAGAGAGAGCATCTTCATCTGGAAATTACTTAAACCAGTGAAATCATAGTCAATAAGCATTAAGTCATGTAGCATTTATTAAATACTTATGTGCTGTCATTGAGTTAAAGGGAAGGGGGATTAGTTAATGAAGTTGTAGTAGAGATGTTGTAAAGTCAGAACATCTTTTGTGACATGAAAAGTCACAGTGACAGAGAAGTCTTCAAGAGCAAGAATAAAGCTGACTTACAGTGGATCTGGGTTCAAGTACAGACTCTGGTATATAATAGTTCTATTCCAATTTGAGTTACAAAGGAGTTGTCATTCTACTTTGGTGGAGAAGGCTTCCATGCCAGAATTTCTATGCACATAATAAATCTTAGTTTGGACTAAAAGTAATAAATATATAGAAATACAAATTTCTGGAAATACATGACAATTCAAACAAAATAATGCAGGTTTGTTTCACTGACTGATAATTAGAACTAGAAGAGAATTGGAGACCACATTTATTTTACTCCTGAGAAAACAAAAGATCACAAAAATGAAATGTTTGTTTCGATTCATGCTTGGGAGAAGGACCTCAATTCAAAGTCTTATCAACAACTTTATATCTAACATCATTTCTATAGCAAGGAGAGCTGAGTTTGAGTTTCCAAGTTCTTCCCTACTGAGCTACAGACTATAAGCTAAAGTAAATATAGTCAGTTTAAAAAGACAAGAAATGATTTAATTTACCAGAATAATTACTAGTTGTCAATAAGAACATGAAAACTAGAATAAGTTAAACATAAATAAACCTAAAATATATATCAAGACAATTGGTTAGAATCTTTCCCAACAACTTTAATGTACTTCCTACCATATAAATCATGTTTTTTTTTTCTTCTAGAAACCTTTTTTGGAAAAAAACTATAGTTTTGAATGATACACATTATAGTACATAAAGGAATTAGAAAACAATTACCAAATCATCCAAACTTCTCTTGGTCAAATTGCACTATAGAAATGCTCAATGTGTTGGAAGTCACACCTCCTACTCAGATCAATATTTGTCTTTGTAAAGAAGCTTATTTTAATTTTCAATACAAGATTTTCTTTCTCACATTTGAATTGTTTCTCTTTTTTTAGTCTTACATTATAAGCATGAGTGTAGTTTTGAAAGGTACCATCATTCTTTTTTAAGTATTTTAACATTTTAGTCTTTCTTCCAAATTATTTCACACTTAACACACAATTTACAATTCTGCTCAATAAATAACCATATTAAATACACATGAACATGTGTTGGCTATGCATTACATCTAATCATGGATTATCATCTATGACATTTGTACCAAGGATGTCATATATGGTGATTTAGAAGATATTGCTACTATTTCCATCAAAATGACAAAATGATATAATTAAAATTAAATTTTGGACTGATTTACCAATTCATAATCAAAACACTCATAAGAAGTAGTAATCATTGAAGAAGACTATGATAGGCCATGTGAGAAACTGACAAATTTATATAAGAAATATAACTTGCAAATTACCAAGGCACATGACAGCAGAAGGTTGGCCTTCCTTGGTCATGTGGATCCATGAAAAAAAAAAGATAAAATGATCCTACCTTTTGTGTATCAATTCTCTTTTTCCTCAGAGATAGTAGAGGAAGACCAGACAGTAGTGTCCAAATCAAATAATTTTTAGACAGACTAAAATTGTGATTTTATTAATATTTTAATGTGAAATATCTATTGAGGAGAAAATTATTTTCTTTTTTTCTAATTTGATTATAAAATTTTTTAAGCACGAATATTCTCTCATAACAAAATTAAAAGAAATACAATAGTTTCAGGTAAGTGGTAGAGTGGATTTTAAGCTGTTCCTGGATTAGTGAATAATTTAGTTGACATAGATGCATCACTGCTTACCTAAAACAATTATATATATATGTATATATATATACATATATATATGTATATATATATACATATATATATAACATATATTCATATTCTATGACATAACTGGTCATCTTGCTTTAAAGTACTTATGATAAGCATATAAAAACCAACCATCATAAAGATAATTGCTGTGTATGTGTGTCTGTCTGTATCAGCTATAAAATGTGTGTGCATGTGTATCAACTACAAAAGATAGAAAACTAGAATATATAATATATATGTGTAAAGAATTTTGTAAAATCCTCTAGACTAAATATTCTTAACCTTTTATTTTTTTCCCCTTTGTCATGGATTCCTATGGCAATTAGATGATGTTTGGGGGATTTTGAAAAGAAAAAATAAATCAATTCATCATTGAAAAAATGCTAAATTTCAGCTAGAGGTTTGTGGAAATAATGAATTTTCCTTTTCCAATCTATAAATTAACATCAAAATTTACCTTGATAGTTGGTGGTTTAATTTTTGAAGATGGGTACAAGTTGGGGTGGGGGTTGAAAAATGTCTTTAAATTGAAAAATGAATATTTTAAAAGATTTGTAGATTGTTAGAAACCATGTGTCCTTATGTTATGAACATTTTCTTTGAAAGGATAGAATGTTCTAGATACATTGTACAATAAGCAACGTAACAAACACATGAAAAAGATAATTTCTATAATCCCACCTATAACATTATTTCTTCACGAAGACCCAATGACGAACATAGTGCAAAAGAAACAGGCTCACAGAGGTTAAGTGGCATTATGTCACATAGTAAATCTCAAAGGTGAAGATTTTATTTTTGATCCTGAAGATTACAGTGAGATTATAGAGTTTATTGGATAGGAAATAATATGGTTAGCCCTGTGATTAAAATAACCACTTTGACAGCTGATTGGAGGATTCACTGAAGTTAGCAGAGACTTTGTGGAAGGAAGACCAATTAGGAGGCTATTCCAACAGTCCTGGCAGAAGTCTTTGAACCAACATATTGGCAATGTCAGAAAAGAGAAGGGGGAATATACAAGTGATATTATAAAGGCAGAATGAACAAGCCTTGGATATGCCAGCATGGAGGCAAGAGTGACAGGGAGTGAGGATTTGAGGATGACACCTTCATTGTGAACATGAATATCTGGAAGGATGATAAAGGCTTCAACAGTAACATGAAAATTTCCGGGAAAAGACAATGAGCTCAGTTTGGGTAGTTCAAGATCCATGCATGGGACATCCAAGTTGAGATGTCCAGTAGGTAGTTGGAAATATATCTGGATATTAGCAAAGAAGGTAGGATTAGATAAACAGAGTTGAAAATCATAAGCATAGAAATTATAATTGAATTTATATGAGCTCATCAGATCACTAAGTGAAATAATATAAATGAAAAAGAAAGAAGACCCAGGATTGAACCCTAAGAGACACATGATTAGCAAACAAGAGCTAGATAAGGTCAGCAACAGTGACTGAGAAGGAGTGATCATAAATATAGCAGCACTGAGAAAGAGTAATGTCATTAAAACCTGGAGAAAAGAGGAACATAAAAAGGCTGCAGAGACATCATGAAAGATGATAATTGAGAAAAGATTTTAGATTTGGCAATCAAAAGATTATTATGGGGGAGAGAGACAGAGACAGAGAGAGAAGGAAGAGGAGGATGAGGAGGAAGGAAGGAAGGAAAGAAGGTGGTGGTTGTTGTCCTTCATCTTCAAAGAGGACCAAAATGACATCACCATCATAAAGTAAAATTTCAGTGTGTCTAACTGTGACTGATCACACCAATATGAGCTCAGAATGCTCTACCACAGGTTGGGCACAGATAGTCTGTATGAATATTTGGGGTAGATATCCCAAATTTGTGCATTCTGCATTTACTTTGTGCTGTCCCAATTCTGCTTTGCTCAAAGAGCACAGCACCTTTTCTGATGTAGGCTTGCCATACTGAGCAGACCTGTGCCAGTGTCTCCCATGTTGCACAGTCAAATCCAAACTTCTTGAGAGAGACCTTGAAAGTGTCCTTGTATTGTTTCTTCTGGCCAACATGTGATCACCTGCCCCATTCAAGTTCTCCATAAAATAGTCTTTTTGGCAAGTGTACATTTTGCAATCGAACATCGTGGCCAGCCCATCGGAGATGCACTCTCTGAAGCATAGTTTGAATACTCGACAATTCCTCTCGAGCAAGGACTTCAGTGTCGGGTACCTCATCCTGCCAGGTGATCCTCAGAATCTTTCTAAGATAAGGAAGGAAGGAAGGAAGGAAAGAAGGAAAGGGAAGGAAGGGAAGGGAAGGGAAGGGAAGGAGGGAGGGAGGGAAGAGAAGAACTTATTGTAGAAGGCCTTCTCAAGGAGTTTAACAACGAAAGGGAATGGAGTTATAAGGGTGGATGGATAAAGTGAGAGATTTTTGATGATTGAGGAGACATGGGCATGTTTGTAGGTAATAGGGAAATAGCCAATGGGTCGTGAGAGATTGAAGATGTATGGCAGTGGTAATGAAAGAAGGGGCAATCTTCTGGAGAAGGTGGGATGAAATGGGATAAGTCTACATGTAGAGAGATTTTCTTTGGCAAATAGAAGTACTACTAAATTTTGTAAAATGAGAATGAACCTCAGGATCCTCATTAGAAAAGAAAATGAACTGTTGATGACCTGTGAAGGTTCTTTCCAACTTGAAATCTGTGATCCTATATGCCAAATGTGAAGATATGTGCAAGTCTCTACCATAAAAAAATCCCATTGAGGGGACTTTTTGAAGATTAACATCACATCAGCAAAAAACGATGAAAAGTAATATAAGCCTGCAGAAAGCTTAGTCAGAAATAAATATGAATATAATTATCCTGAAACATTTATAGAAGAAATTTGAGCACAAAAATTTATGTAAAGTAGAACATACATGTGAACATTTCTAAAGTGATTTATTCATTCATGATCAATGATAATAGACCCATCACATCTGGACACTACTTCAGCATCTGTTATATTATATATACTGGGGAAATCTTTGTATTATCAGACTTTTAGCCAGTAACAACAAAAAAAAATCCATGTTGGCAGAAGTAGAATTTTGACATTCACACAGAGAAGAATTTTCAAGATGTAGCAAAAGATGAGACATGAAAAAATGCATGAAATGATGCCCATTATCATTACCCACACGCACACACACACACACACATACACACACACACACACACACACACACAAAGCAACATACATACTAGCTTTTAACTAACTTGGGAAAAATTGAGGCATCCACTTTCATCTTTTAAAAAATATGCCAATACAGTTTTTCTATAACTTCAATTTACAAATATGTTTCTCTTCTCTACCCAGAGAGCATATATGTGCATATACACATACGCATCTGTATGTATGTATTTATGTATTATACATCTTCACAGTCAAATAACTGATGGAAAAGTCAAGACAATATGAAGTTATAAAGTACTTACTATGTGCTGTGCCAGCCCCTGTACCATACACTGAGGGGTGAAAAGGAAAAAAATAATTACTGTTCTCAGGGTGTTCATTATCCAACAAGACATGCAAACACAAATGCAAATGTATACTTGTATGGGGATCTCTATTTCTCTCTCTCTCTCTCTCTCTCTCTCTCTCTCGCTCTCTCTCTCTCTCTCTTTCTCTCTCTCTCCAAGCACACATGATAAATTGGAGGTAAAAACAGGAAGAAGGTCCTACTACTAAGAGGTTTGAGGAAAGATTTTCTGTGAAAAGTGGGGTTTTAACAGGGACTTGAAGGAACCCAGGGAAGTCAAGATCTTGTGCTCACTTTGGTTATTGTGGTGTTTGGTTTTAATCACACACATGCATGCGCACGTACACACACACACACACACACACACACACACACACACACACACATACACACAAAACACTTTACTCAGTGAAGCCAAATGCAACCCTAAAGGTCTCCAACAAAGTGTATATTTTTCTTCCCATTTCTGTCAATTGTGACAAATATTTAATTGTGACAGTTTAAACCTTTCTTCCTCTTTTTCTAAATCATTGGATTCATTCTGTCCACTTCAATCCTCAAAAACAAAAAAAAACCCTCCCAACTGTTTTTTCTTTTTCCTCATTTAGCTCTCTAAATGACCTTTGAAGACAATAAGACCCTGAAAGAACGCCTTTCCCTTTTCTCAATTAGGTATTATAACTATATCATGATATCAGCTTCTTTCAATTACTCAAATAAGTTTTTTTGTTATTGTTATTTTTAAAGTTCCTAATACTCTCCAGGCTTTTCATTGTAAGTGCTTGAAAGACATTAAAGATCCATTCCCCACTCCCAATTACCTTATCTTCAGCTTTGCAGTATCAGTTATTATCAGCTGTTACTTTGTATCTTTTGCTGCTAGAATACTGTATTCCAACAGCTCTCATTTTTTAGTAGTAGCTGCATGTTCTTGTGTGATCCAGACTCTGCCCCTTTATTTTTGAACTGATTCTTCCTAGAAGTCTGCCACATCTTCTTCTGATGTAGGAGCTCTGGATTTGAACTATGACACTGCTGAGACTTTTTAGAGTTTCCTCAAACAGTGGTGAATTTTCCCCTTATACCTTCATTCTTTTGTTCTAATAGATATGGACAGTTTTCCGTTGTGATTTCTTGAAATATATTTTAATCAGGTTTTATAGGAAATATAGAAATTTGTTAACTCATGTCTACTTGACCTATTTTCCAGACAATGTGCTTTTATACTTGTTATCTTACAACTTTCTTTAATTTGTCTTTAAATTTTATTCTATTTTTTTAACTTTCTGCTGAAGTTATTGATTTCTGATTGATCCATTTCAAAACAACTATCTGCAGAGATTTGAGGTGGTGGGGATGGTTAGCCACTTTCCCTTAAAATCTCTTTCTTTTCCTTCCAATTCTTTCATTTTTTTCATCCCTTGATTGATTGCTTCTAGGTATTCATGTAGTTCTTATAGAGTTATTACACAATGTTTCTTATTCTTGAAGAATTTTTAGATGTGCAATTATTTTTGCCACTGCCTTGTGTTTCTTTGTTTACACATATTTCCAGTTAGTTGCCAAGCTGGAGCTTTGTACCTAGAACAGACTGTACTTTTAGGTGCGATATTTGTCCCTGTTTGCTCTTACTCTGAGAACCCTTGATCTGGTTGACCTCTTCTATCTGGAACTTGGACTCCCCCATCTTTGAGGTCCAAAGTATTGTATCTTTAGGGCCCTCTTTGGAAAGTTAGGGAACCTAAAGCCTTAGAGTTTCTCAGCAGGAATAGTCCTCTCTTGATCACTTTCCACTGTTGGAGTTACTGGGTAGATTTTTGTTGATGATAGATATTTTGACTATACCTGGCCTTTCTCAAAGGAATATACCACTCTTTCTTCCTCATGACTGGTTGCAGTCATCTTTGACTGTTTCTTGTTTTTGCTGGGAGGTTCTACTGGGTAGATGGTGACTTTGCTAACTGGGGACATTTTTCTAATGCTCTCATATTTCTGGCTGACCTCTTATGCAATTGTGGGGTGAAGGAAGCCACTTACTCTAGTTTATCCCTGTGCTTCTCAATTATTATTTGGCCTGGTGAGAACTTCAGGGTTTTGGTGGTATTAATATGGGAAAATCTGGATTTTCTGGTTCTCATTCAAGCAGCCAGCTTGGCTGGCAAGTGACCTATTTAATTTTCTGTTTTTTACCATAACACTAAGGGGTACTAGTATCCTTGTAAATAACCATGCTTAGGGAAATCTTTTTTCAAGTATGAATTGAGCCAAGTGGCCACTGAGACCTCCTCAAAATTACATGAAAAACAAAGATAAATACAGAGTGACCTATCTCTAGGTTTGACATTTAGGCATTATAATTTAAGACCACAACAACTCTTGTAGGACATCTACTAACACTGATATCCATTTAGCACTTTAAATTTTATAACTAGTTTTTACACATTTTTATTGCTATTTTGATGATGCATAAATTTAAACTGAGAGATCAAGCACTTTGTCTTTGATCTGAATTCAGGCCTCTCAACTTCATAGCCAGTCTCTTTCCTTTATGCTGACAGAGGGTTTCCTTTAAATATTTATATGAGACTTCCTTTTAGTCTCACATGTCTCCTAGCAAAGCAGAGTAGTTTTAGCTGTTTGGATCCAGGCAAAAGTGCTCAAAATGGATATTCAGTGTGCTTCAATAAAGGAAGTATCCACCTTATCATAATCACAGTTCCTTGAAACATTGAAGAAAATATATAGCATAAAAACTGTGATAAGCTGTTAATTCAATTCAACATGCATTATGTGCCCATTATATGCAGAATATTAAAGAAATACCAAGAAGACTAAAACATGCTCCTTGAAAATGGAATTTATTTTTCAGAAAGGCCTTCAGGTAAAAAGGAAACAGTTCACTTGTAATGATGGTGAGATTCTGCATATGAGCAGGGTGGGGAAAAGCATTTGATCTCAGTTGCTGGATATCATGACCCTAAGATAACAAGCAATGGAGTCTCTTGTGAAGTGGAGGATTCTTCTAGGACAAGTGCTGTTTTTAGTGTTTGGAAACTGCAGGTGTTGGACATAAAAAGAGCAAAGCTATGGCAGGACCAGTTCATTTAGAGAGACTTTCATGGAGTATTACTTGGGGAAATTTTTTAAAAGCAAGGATCACTTTTGAAGCTGACACAGTGAGGATAGAAGCCTAAGTCTTTGATCTGTCAAAACCCTCCTGAAATAGTAACATTTGTGCTCTGTCTATTCACATTGGCAGCACTGAAATAGATGCAAAGTAAAAATACCTGATGGATGTTTATTAAAAAGATACTGGGAGACCTTTGGAATCCATCTTTGTTGACATGGTATCTGGTCATACTTTATTCAAAATGAAGCCACTGAAAGAAAATTTTTTTTCATTCTTTTCTCTTCTCTCTACCACTTCACTCCATCAACCAAAAGGAAATCATATAGGAATAAACAACAGATGAAAGTTTATAATGAAGTTTTGTGAAAGAAAATAAAAGTATAACCAAATCATATTTTCTTTTTTGTCTAAAAGGAAGCTGCATAAACAGGGGGTTTAAGGAATATGTTATTAGAACTCAGAAATATGAAATTTTGTCACTAAAATGATTCCAAGCACACTTCTTCCTTCAAAATTAACATGGTTTTAAATAAACCTCTTTGGACCCCTTGTCTTTATTCCTTCTCCTAGAAGCTAGAAATGTTAGATACTCAAATTAGGAATGATTCTCACCCTCCAGGAAAGAATTTATTGCAATGCTCTCCACTGAATCTAAAGTCAACAACTTTTAGAAACCAAAGGAAGAGTGAAGAAATTCACACTAGGTTCTCAATTTTAGCTCGTGGGACAATTTATATATGTACTGTTGGCCTGTAAGAAACAAGGCACCGTAATTAAGTCTATATGATTATTTCTGTTAATGCTGTCTTTTCCAGATCACTCCAGTCTCTTTGGGAGTTGGAGATACAGAATAATAAGTTCATATAATTTGAGAGATGGGAAGGATGTCAGCAGTCATCTAGATCAACTCATTATCAAAAGGAATTCCCTACTACCCCAAATGGTTATCTATTCTTTGCTTGAAGACTTTTCAGGAGCAACAGCTCACCACCTCTTAAAGTTGTCCATTGTGCTTTTGGACAACTTATTCTTAGGAAGTGTTAGAGCTTTTTGTTTTGGATCATTTTTCCGACCTCAAATTAAAATTTGTCTTAGAAACTTATCCTATGACAAATTCCATTTTCCATTTCTCTCCTCCCCTTACTGAATTTTTAAAAATCTAGCTAAGAAAACATACCTGTTCAATTCTAAAAAAAAAAATCATAAATCTACAATTAATGAATTTAGGAGTTTTTTAAACCTCTGACTTAGGGACTGCAAGTGTTGAAATATAAGACTCTTTATATTCCTAGCTTATCAATTTGAAGTTTTACTATTTCTGGTTCATAATGGTAACATTTTTGAAGCAGCATTTATTTACTTTTGGGGTCATCAGTACATCATCAGTACCAGTTTGGGAGGCTATGAATCATATTCTCCTGTATTCTTGATTATCTCCTGATGACACCAATGAAACTATTCTAGGATGAAGCTGAAAAATTTCTTGCCTACCAAATTCCCAAATGCAATACTAACCTAATTGAAAGGTATTTAAAGAATGTCTAACAAGATAAATAAAAATATAAAACAGATAATGTTAATTTGCATTTTTCTAAGCCAATGCAGTTCATACGGATCAATTTCTGTTCGAGACATCACTGTTCTTGAATCTCCTCCATCAATCACTCCCTGTGATACAATATATTAGACTTCAGTTCAGGAGATCTGAATCTGAGTCACAGCATAAATACTTAATAGCTATGAGATTCTGGGCAATTCATTTCACCTGCTTCCTCATTAAACCTCAGTTTCCTCATTAATAAAATGAATTTGTGCTGTCCACTTTACAGGGATGTTTTAACTATTTAATTACACAAGTGTTTATATAAGGTAGTTTTAACTGTCAAGCAGTATAGAACTTACATTTTTTTCTTCTAATTGTCTGAGTTACTCTCAATGAACACTCCAGGTTGTACTCTGGATTCTGTGGTCTTTCCCTTCAATGACATGGAAAACTCCATGTCCTGGAAGTTCATATTATCCCTGGACTTCTCACATTAAAAATCATTTTGCTCCAGGGGTTGCTTTCTCTTATATACTGGTTCCTTCAAGAACCTCCATTTTAAGAAGGATACAATCCCTTGAAGGCTTTTTCCTATGAATCTACTGTTGAATAATTGACACTGAAAGTACTACTGAGATGTCTACCCTGGTTTGCTGCCCATCAAGTGTGTCCTTTGTTGCTGAAGAAGACCATGGTATTAGAAAAATAATGACATGACTTGCACTTGACTTTGTTTTGAGTGAGGGAAGGCTGTGCAGGTCACCAGCCTCACTTCTCCTCCAGAGCCATCTGAGTCCAGTGACCAGATATTCATTAGGATGATTGGAGATGACCCAGGATGAAGCAATTGGGGTTAAGTGACTTGCCCAAGGTCACACAGCTAGTGAGTGTCAAGTGTCTGAGGTGAGATTTGAACTCAGTCCTCCTGACTCCTGGAGTAGTGCTCCATCCACTGCACCACCCAGCTGCCCCCAACCCCATAAAGTGAGTGATTAATTCAAATCTTGCCCTGAGTTTCCTGGTGAGAGATCTCTTTCAGGTAGACTAGGCTTAATCCTCTCTCCTATTCAAGGACCAATAAGTTCAAACAGAAAAATTGGGTACATGTAACTTAGAGATAATGTCACTTTAGCATACAAGATGTCCTCAAGTAAGATGAGTACTTCTTAAGATATACATAATTTCTGCTACCTGGGACTTCTTAAACTTTTTCCACTCATGATCCCTTAGAGAGCTTCATCAGTCAAGGAGTTCCATTGCTTTGGAATGAATGGATGTGTTAATTAATGGATTTTTGTTTATTTATTTGTTTCTTCAGGTAAAGTTCAGAGAGTTAGAAGCTAAAAGACAATGTCATAAGTTTATTATTCAAATAACTCATGGGAATGAACAGGATAGATAATTTGGCCTCTTCATGTTCCTTTGTTTTTATTTAATTTGTTAAAAGCAGGTGTCAGTTACAGATCTGACTTAATTTGTTCCCTTCTTGTGGAGTTTTATCTGACACTGGAACGAACTGTGCCTACAGATTCTTCTTCCCTGAGACCACCCTTAAAAAAATTGAATTCATTATTTTCTTTGAAGAGAATTCTAAGAATAGCTAGACATCTTAAATAAATATGGAAACATTCCCAATTAAATGCAAGTAATTAGGGATTAACTACTGTCTGCATTAAATAATCAGTAAACAAGGTACATATCATAAAATATTTCTTCCATAAGAGCCCTCCTGAAGAATCCCCTAGGCAGTAGGGACCCCAGATTCAGGAGAGAACAAGATCTGGCAGCTTTTATGAAACTACTTTCTAGTAAAGGACTTTAGCATTGGCTTTGCAACAGGACACGTCTCTGGTCTCTCAGAACCAAATTTGTTAAATAGGGACTTATCACTACATGACTGGTCAAAAAATAATGTATCTTTGGAAAAGTGGGGCATAATTGGAGAAGGGGGCAGTGATAGAAACCATGAAAGAAAGGGGAAAAGAAAAGACAAAATTTCCTTAGTGATACTACAGCTCATTGACTTAACCCAGAGAGATAAAGGAGTTACTTAAGAAATGAGAGGATAGGGAGGCAGAGCCAAGATGGCGGGGTAGAAAGACTCACATTTGCTAACTCCGAACCCACAGCCCATGGATTTCCTGTAAAAAGAACTCCTGACAAATTCTGGAACAGTTGAAGCTGTGCAGCAACACAGTGAAGGAGATTTCCATTGCAGAGAGCCCTAAAAAACTGACCGCAAAAGTCCAACGAGCCCTGGACAGAGCCCTGTCCTGCAGAGCCCTCCCCTGCCCTGCTCTGGCCGCAGGGCACTGAAAGGAGAGAGAAGATCCAGGCAGGATTCAGGGACCAGAATCTCCAGTGGCCACGAAGGTCCCTCCACCCCCAGACTCACAGGTCAGTGAGAGAGACGGGCTGAGAGGGCAGCGGGGTATCTCCGGGACTCGGACACCCTTGGGAGGCAGTTGCTGCGGCAGAGGCAGAGGCAGCTGTGGCCAGAGGCTTCCAGAGCAGGCAGAAGCTCAGCAGCAACTCCATTACAAAAGGTCTCTGCATAAACCCCCTGAGGGAACTGAGCCTGGAGGGTGGCACTGACCCCACCTGAGCACCAGCAGATAAAGCTCCCATTGAATAGCAGCCAGGCCTGCCGCCAAAAGCCCTGAGTCTGGGGAGCAGCATTTGAATCTCAGATCCCAAGCACTAGCTGGACTGACCTGGGCCTGGGGTGGAAAGGACTCTCAGAAGTCAAATAACTGGCTGGGAAAATGCCGAGAAAAGGGAAAAAAACTAAGACCATAGAAGGTTATTTTTTTGAGAAGATGATTCCACCATTCCTCTCTGACGATGAAGAGATCTGCTTACCATCAGGTAAAGACATAGGAGTCAAAGCTTCTGTATCCCAAATATCTGAAATAGATACCCCATGGGCTCAGGCCATGGAGGAGCTCAAAAAAGATTTTGAAAATCAAGTTAGACAGGTAGAGGAAAAACTGGGAAAAGAAATGAGAGAGATGCAAGAAAAGCATGAAAAATGGGTCAATACCTTAATAAAGGAGGCCCAAAAAATGCTGAAGAAAATAGCACCTTGAAAAATAGG
>JAQQSK010005482.1:0-14889 GCA_028658325.1 Potorous gilbertii
AAATATTAGAAAGAATCTATACCTAGAACTTCTTTCTAGACTCAGAGTATGTACTTTGAGGTCCTTTACAACTTTGATATTCTTTATCCTAACTTTTTATATTCTAAGATGTTTTCCAGCTAGGGCATTCTATGTTGTTGCAACATCACTTCTTGCTCTGAAATGACATGTTCCAAGTCCCTTCCAATCTTGACATTCTCTCCTCTATTCTAAGGTTTCTTCTAGCACTATGCCTAAGACTTACAAGAGAATAATGATACATTAGACGTACATTACTTGGTCATCTGGCTGACACAGTAGACAGAGTGCCAGGCCTAGAGTCAGGAAGACTCCTTTTCCAGAGTTCGTCTGGTCTCAGACGAGGAGACTGAATCTGAGAGAGGTTAAAATGATTTGCCCAGGGTCACACAGCACGGTCTGAGACAAGGTTTGGATTCAGGTTTTCCTAACAAGTCCAACACCCTCTCTATTATACCACTCAATTGCCCTTTTATTTTATTTATTTTGAGCAGTTAGATTGCGGGTCCTGGAGTCAAGAAGATGCAAGTTCAAATCCAGCCTTGAAATGTGCTATGTGGCCCTAGATAACTCAGCCTCTGTTTTCCTGTCTGTAAAACAGGAATAACAATAGCACTTAGCTCCCAGGATTGTTTTGACGATCAAAAGATACAATAATCATCAAGTTTTGAGCGCACTAACTGGCACACAGTAAGTGTTATATATCAATGTTAGTCATTGTTGTGATGATTAATCTTGGGAATCGTTTGGACATGAAGATTTTTCCCAATAACCAGACCAAAAAACAGGACCAATACATACCAGGCCCTGTATACAGTTGTGATTAATAAATGCTTATTGATTTTAATAAATCAAAGTACGCATAGTTTTATTCAGCTAAACAGGTCCCAACAGCCCTTGAAGCATTAGGTGGAGAAATTTGGCATATGTAATAGTAATTTAATTGGAAAGATCTTTCTCATTAATTAATAGGCCCATATAGATCGATCTGCTTAAATTGCCTGGAAGTGGGTCACATGTGGTGGGAGGAGCTTGCTGAAGAGGCAGAACAGGAAGGGTGGAGCAGAACCAGGAGGAAGTGAGTGAGTGGGATCAGGTCAGAGGAGAAAGGATGCAGGTCAACTGACACAGGCCAACTGACATATTGTGACAGTTGATAGTGAGAGGGCTCTGGCTGAGGGAGGGGAGGTTTGAGAATGGCTTTGCCCCCTGTTGTGATCATGTTTATTAACTTCTTGGTTTCTGGTTCTGGGATTTGGCTTTCTGGTGCTTAAATAAATATTTTTCTTTTGGCTTCTATATGTAGTCTTTTATATTTTGTGATTGAAAACTATGCTGGCATATTCATAGTCACCACCAGTTTATGAATATTGCCTTGGCAATTCATTTGGTGTCACAAACAGGATCGTGAAGTAAAAAAAATTTCTATTTGGAGTCAGAAATGATTTAGAGGTAGACAATATCCCAGGATGAGAGAATTTGTCATTTTCCTCACTAACAAGGGAGTAGTGGGCTAAAAGCACTGGACCCTGTGAAAACTGGGAAAAAGGTTACAGGAGGGGGAGCCAGGAGATTTGGAAAGGTATTTGCAAGGAATACCAATAAGACCAGGGAAGGAGCTGGCAGTGGTAAGTATGAGAGGCTGAATTTTTACTAATGGCTTACAGTATTATATGTAGAAGCAGAGATGAGTTGCTTAAGGAAAAAATTCAGATGGAAAAAGAGTACAAGACCAGTCTGGGTGGGTGGGGGAAATCTCAGGTAGAAGGAAAGATTGTTCATTTATCTCAGAAGAAGCTGAAGGCTAACAAAAGAAATGCACATCTGACCTTTGTGCAGACCCAGCTTAGTTGCCACAGTGACAAAGGAAGTGAAATAATTTTAGAGGGAGAAGTTTCTCAGTCAGAAGCATGCCCAATAATGAGGCTAAAACAGGAGAATCAAGGAAGTAACTCAGTGTTTAGGGAAATAATTGAGGATTTTACACAGCAGGTCACAGAAATTTTGAGTAAATTTACCCAAAGAATCGGGGAGTTGTTAATATCTTGGATGGTGAGAATCAGTGATGATGGAGCTCAAGGAATAGCTATAGATTCCATCAACTGCCTGAAATTTATAGGTGCTAGAATCCTTTTATACAGCAAACTTTTAGAGATTATAATATGCAAGGACGTAACAATACAATTAACCTGTTAGCTTTGCCTGCAGAAGGCTGCAGTAGGCAGTATTCTACTATGTGTTCTAGTGGAGACAGACCCTGGTATTCACTTAGGGACTGTGTAAGAAAGTTAAAGGAGGAGGTAATGAAGACTGCCATAATGATTGTAAATGCAGATACATACTATGATACTCCCTTTACAGTATACTATAGAAATGTAATAGTGAAGATGGCTTCTTCTACTTACAAGTATTTGAGTTTGACTCTTATAATTGGGAAAATAGGGCACCCTCTTTCAGAGGTGCTGGACAAGATTTCACAGTTAGGTGACTTAGGAGACTGGGGAAAAGACAATATCACTAGAGAGAGAAGAGTAAATAGTCAGCAAATTCAAAATCAGAATAAACTGACAAGGAGAGAATTGATTACTGCTCTACTGGGATCACGGGTAGATTTTAGAAGCATAGATGGTATTCCAACTAGTGAACTATACAAAATGTATTGAGAAAAGGGATTCAATACAAGACAAAATAGAGAAGTAAGAACTGCCCCTACAGATTCTGCTGAACCTTTGTATCCAAGTTTGTCACACCTTCAGGGAGAATAGGAAATTGACTGAGCCCCAGCTCAGATTAAAGAAATACACAGATGGGATTACAAACCTCATATTAATTTGACCATATATTAGAAAAATGTTTCAAATAATGTAACCTGGGCACTAATAGATACTGGGGTGGAGGCCTCCCTTATACCTGGAAACCCTGATAACTTTAAACATGGAACTCCTATCACCATCACAGGATTGGGAGGGGCTGAAATATCAGCCAGACAAATTAATCTAACGATGAAAATTGGACAATTACCTAAGAAAGAATATACTATGGTAATTGTACCCTTTCCTAAATACATCACTGGGATAGACATATCGAGAGGCATGACTTTAAATTTACCTGAGGGGAGATAGCAGTTTGCAGTAAGGAAGATAGGAATTTATACAGTTTTAGTGGATAAAATAAAAATGGACCTAATCACTTTGCCTGAACCTTCTGAAATGATTACTTTGAAGCAGTATCATGTGCCAGGTGGACAAGATGAGATTACCAATACTATAAAGGAATATGTTGAAGCAGGAGTGTTAGTTCCTATGACCACTCGATGGAATAATCCTGTGTGGCCAGTAGGAAAGTCAGATGGGACATGGCGGATGACAGTGGATTATAGATAATTGAATAAAGTCACTCCTCCCTTGTATGCTGCTGTTCCAGAAACCATTACTTTAATAGAAAAGATCCAGAAATATGATGGGACTTGGTACATAGTTATTGATTTAGCCAATGCTTTCTTTTACTATCCCAATAGATTTAAAACAATAGGGCCAATTTGCTTTCAGTTGGCAGGGCCAACAATATACTCTTACACACTTGTCACAAGGATATCTGCATAGCCCTACTATTTGTCATAGGATTGTGGCTGAATATTTGGATGAATTAGAGCTACCTGGAGTACAGCTTACCAACTACATAGATGATATTATGATACAGGGAAAAACCATAGAAGAAGTGGAGTTGACACTTTCAATTGAACATATGAAAAGCAAAGGGTAGGATATTAACCACGAAGATTAATGAAAATATTCAAAGGCCAGTTCAAACTGTAAAGTTTTGGGGTATATAATGGATTCAGGGGCTTCAAGAGATTCTCCCACAAGCCTGACAAAAGATTCAGGATTTTCCTATCCTCACCAATAAGAAAGAGGCCCCAAAGTTTATAGGATTATTTGGATATTGGCAACATCACATATCGCATCTAGGACAAATTTGGAAAACTTTACATAAAATTACTAGGAAAGAAATGAGAACAATCTCTACTGGAATATGTATGAAAATCCCCCCAAAATCATTTTGGATGGATATTACCTAAATCAGGATTAGCAGCTTGTGGAATACATGTATTGCCTGGAGTGATATTCTAATTATCAAGGAGAAATTATTGCAACATTCCAAAATTTAGGTGATGGACCCATATAATTTTGTTAAAATGATAGAATAGTTCAAGCGATTATTATTCGTTGTGAAACAAGACCACTTGTGAAAACTTACCCTCCTTCTGAATAACTAACAGAGTAACTAAAAGATTGTGTTGTACTGATAGAATAAAATTGGTAGCTGAAGCATGGGTAAAATGAAAGATGATGTTCCAAAGGCTGCGGAAATTATAGCACATGGGAAAGATAACACTGTAAATGTTGTTTATTCAGGAGAAGATGATTACCAAATTGTACCCTTAACTCATATATTTTACCATGAATGAGGCTGTGATAGTGGGTTTATGGACTCCAGAACCACAGCTGATCCTACATCTACCCTCCCTCTGGTTATTTTTTCCTTGGTTTTTTGTTTGTTTGTTTTTTATCTTTTCATCTGTTAAGCTTGTTTGCTAGATTTGTTTTCTAAAGGGTTAGTGACCTCCACCTGCAGATGCTTGATTGCTTAAGCCCGATGTCACCTCCTATCCATGACGCTGATGTGTCATCTCTGGACCTGAAGTTGGCCAAACTCCAGATGCCAGCTAAAGAACTGATCTCTCAAATGGGACCTTTTGGGGCAGGGACAGCTCTACGTCCAATCTCAGCAGGAAGTAGTTATGAAAGAAGAGACCTTAGACCCTTACCCCAAGATTCTGGACCCCATTTGTTGAGGGGGAATGATAGGGTGCTTGTAATACCAGTTGCTCCACCAACCTATGTAATAAATATGAAAGATCTTAGGGCCAAATGTAGTGGTAATTTAAATGGAAAGATTGTTCTCAATTAATAGGCCCATATGATCTGTTTAAATTGTCTGGAAGCCTGGGTCACATGTGGTTGGAGGAGCTTGCTGAAGAAGCAGAACAGGAAGGGTGGAGCAGAACCAGGAGGAAGTGAGTGAGTGGGATCAAGTCAGAGGGGCAAGAACACAGGCCAGCTGACACATTATGACAGCTGATGGTGAGAAGGCTCTGGCTGAGGGAGGGGAGGTTTGAGAATGGCTTTGCCCTCTGCTGTGATCATGTTTATTAACTTCTTTGTCACCATGATGGATTTTCCTTTCTGGTTCTGGGATTTGGCTTTCTGGTGCTTAAATAAATGTTTTTCTTTTGGCTTCTATATGTAGAGTCTTTTATATTTTGTGATTGAAAACTATGTTGGCATATTCATAGTCACCACCAGTTTATGAATATTGCCTTGGTGATACAATGTATCAGTTTGATAGGTAGTAATTGAACCATTTCCAAGAGGGAAGAACAGACAGAGTAGGAGAGGAATGAGGACAAAGCCTTGGGTCGTAGCCACTGTGGGGAGAGCCTAGAAAAATAGAATTGCATTAATTGAAAATATATAGAAATTCTATTCATCAGAATACACCAGGTAGAAATCAGAGAATGAGAGAGTTGGAAGGGATGTTCCAGATTACTTCTAAGTTACAATGAACAATTTCAGGAAGAATCTAATAGAGGACTTTAATAAAATCAGATTAAAGAAATAAAATAAAACAGAAATAATTAAAAATAACTTCCCCCTCCAAAAGTCAGTGCCTATATATTTCTGTAAGGTTTGCAAAGTCCTTCTTTTATTCCCATTTGATTTTCATAAAAATGATATGAGGGAGGTACTTTTGGCATTATTGATTCTGAAATCTGTCTGTTCTTCATTTCTTATTGCACAATAGTATTCAATTAAATTTATATACCACAGCTTATTCAGCCATTTCCCAATTGATGGGCATTCCCTCATTTTCTATTATTTTGTCACCACAGAAAGGACTGCTATTAATATTTTTGCACATATAGGTCCTTTTCCATTTTGTATGATCTCTTCAGGATACAGACCTAGTAGTTGTATTGTGGAATCAAAAGATATGTGCGGTTTGATTGTCCTTTGAATGTAGCTCTAAATTATTCCCCAGAATGGTTGGATCAGTTCACAATTCCATCAACAATGCATTAGTGTTCCAATTTTCCCATATCCTCTTCAAATTTATCATTTCCCTTTTTTTGCCATTTCATTTAGTCTAATTGATATGAGGTGGTATTTCAGAGTTGTTTTTAATTTGCATTTCTCTAATCAAAAGTGATTTAGAGCACTTTAAATGCTTATAGATAGCTTTGATTTCTTTATCTGAAAACTGTGTATTCATATTCTTTGACCATTTATCACTTGGGAAATGGCTTGTAGTCTTATAAATTTGACGCACTTCTCTACATGTTTGAGAAATGATACCTTTATCAGAGATTCTTGTTATAAAGATTGTTTCCCATCTTTTTGCTTTCTTTCTAATCTTGGCTGCATTGGTTTTGTTTGTGCAAAAACTTTTTAATTTAATATAATCAAAATTATCTATTTTACATTTCATAATGCTCTCTATTTCTTGTTTGATCATGAACCTATAACTCACTTAACTTCTATAAGAATTTGGATGCTATACCATTTGGTACATATAGCTTTAGTATTGATATTACTTCATTGTCTATCGTACCTTTTAGCAGGCTATAGCTTCCTTCTTGATCTCTTTTGATTAGGTCTACTCTTGCTTTTGTTTTGTTTGAGATCAGGATTGCTACCCTTGCTTTTTTTTTTTTAACTTAGCTGAAGCATAATAGATTTTGATCTAGCCCCTTACTCTTACTCTGTGTCTCCCTGCTTCAGGTGTATTTTTTATAGACAATATATTGTAGGATTCTGGTTTTTGACCCACTCTGATATCCATTTCTTTTTTTATGGGAGATTACATCCCATTCACATTCACAGTGATTATTACTAATTTATATTTCCCTCCATCTTTTCCCCCCTCCTATTTGTCCTTTCTTTCCTTTCACGATCTCCCTACTTGACAATATTTTTCTTCTGTCTAACACCACACCAAGTTCGCCCTCTCTTCTCTCAGTTTACCCCTCCCCCCACTGCCATGATTTTACTTAATCTCCTCCCTTCCCACTTTCCCATCTGGTAAGATGGATTCCTATATTCAACTGATTGTGTATATTATTCCCTCTTTGAGCCAATACTGATGAGAGTAAGGTTCAAGCAATGTCTATTTCCCACCCTTCCATTTTCCCCTCCACTATAATAGGTTTTTGGGGCTTCTTCATGTGAAATAATTTACCCCATTCTACCTCTTCCTTCATTCTGTACCCAATGTACTCCTCTTTCTCATCCCTTAAAATTTTTATGTGTTCCCCTCAAATTCGCCTTGTACCCATACCTTTTGTCCATGTATATTCTTTCTAGCTGTTCTATTAGTGGTACAATCTTTAAGAATTATAAGTATCATCTTCCCATGTAGGGATGTAAACAGTACAGCTCCATTGAATCCCTTATGTTTTCTTTCTCTTTTTCCCTTTTAGGCTTCTTTGGGGTCTTGATATTGGAGATCATGATTCATTTCTGTCCTCCTTATGAAAGCTAGAAATCCTTCTACTATTTCATCTAATGACCAATTTTTTTTCCTTGGAGTATTATGCTTAATTTTGTTGGATAGGTGATTCTTGGTTTTAGTCTTAGCTCCTTTGCCTTTTGGAATATCATGTTCCATGACCTCTGATCCTTTAAGGTTGCAGCTGCTAAGGTCTGTGTAATTTTGATTGTGGCTCCCCAATATTTGAATTGTTTCTTTCTGGCTCCTTGCAGTATTTTTTCCCTGACCTGATCTATAATTTGGCTGTAACTGTTATTTGGAGAAATGGTCTATAAAGTTATTTTGAATCTCTTTCCTGAGAGAATTGATGGATTCTTTCAATGCCTACTTTGCACTCTGGTTCCAGGATATCAGGGTAGTTTTCCTTGAAAATTTCTTAAAAGGTGCTCTTCAGATCCTCCTTTGGATTATTTGTTAGAAAGTTTTCAGATAGTCCAATGATTCTGACATTATCTCTTCTGTATCTATTTTCTTGATCAGTTAGTTTTTTCATTGAGGAAGCTTACATTTTCTTTTTTTTTTTTATTCTTTTTAATTTATTTGATTAATTACTTGACTAATTATAAATTTTAAGGAGTTATTTTCCTTTCGTACTTTTGTACTCCCATATTTGCTTTTACACTTCTTTTTTCTGTTAGGCCAACTGTACTCTTTAAAGAGTCATTTTTTTCAGTGAATTTTTGTATCTTCTCTTCTATCTGGACAATTCTACTTTTTAAATAGTTGTTCTTTTTTTTTTCAAGCTGTTGAGTCTTTCTTAATAATTCTTTTGCATGACTTATTTCTTTTCCCAATTTTTCTTCTACCTCTCTAATATGATTTTTAAGCTCCTTTTTGAGTTCTTCTAATGAGTTCTTTCTGGCATCGAGACCTCTTTCTGTTTTTCTTTGTCCATAGGTGTTTTGCCATTGTTGGACTCTTCTGACTTTGTGTCTTGATTTTCCCCATCACCATAATAATTTTCTGTGGCCAGATTCTTTTTGTTTTTGTTGTTTTTTTGCTCATCTTTTTTTGCCTTTTGCCTTCCTCTTAAATTTGAGCTCTGCTCCTAGGGTGGAAAGGGCATTGTCTCAGGCTTCTTGTGCTAGTGGCTGCATGCCCTGGCTGTTTACCTGGTACTACACTGATGTTGTCCTGAGGCCCATGGGGGACCTCTTGTCTGGTGCTTGTTTGAGGGTTGGTTTAGGCTGCTGGAGGCTGTATGGGTCTGGCAGCTAACCTGGTCCTGAAGTGGGGTCCTAGTGGTGGTTCTGGCATGTGCTTTCTGGTAGGGTGTTTCTGCATTTCTTTGCTGGGGTATTTCTGCGTTTCTTTGGGGTTATATTGAAGCACTTGGTAGTCTAGCCTCTGAAGACTGCATGTTTAGACAGGGCTACACTGAAATGTGATGGGTTTGGTACTGGTGCCTGCCTGTTTTCTTAGGCACCCATAAGGTTGGTGTCTACCTGTTTGCCCAGGGCTGTGCTACAACATGTGAGTTGACTTCAGGAGGATGCCTGTTTACCCAGGGTTACACTGAAACAAGTGGTGATTCTCAGAACTGCAGTCTTCTGGTTTCCCTGGCTATGCTGAGCTATGTGGGAGGTCCTGGTATTGGGTTTGCCTTCTCCACTGCACTAGAGTTCAGGATCCACTACTGGTTTGCTCAGGTGGGGCTTCCTGCTGGCTTGCTGTGGGGCTTCCTGTCTTGACCTGCATTTCCACTTTACCTGAGTGAGACAGACCTTTCTTGTCAATCTTCCAAGTTTCTTTGGCTAAAAGATTGTTTTATCCTATCTTTTTTGCTGGTTCTGCTATTCAAGGATTTGTTTTGGAGATCTATTTTGTGGTTGTTTGGAGGTGAAGATAGGAGAATTATGGTGATTTACTGGTTACTCTGCCATCTTGGCTCCCCCTCAGTATTTAAAGTGTAATTGCCACCCACTTCCTGCTGTTATTTTTGGTCTTTCTTGGTGAGTACCCAAAGACTGGGAGTACCTACTCCTATTTAATAACTGCATAAGTTAATTATCACTTCAAGTTCATTTTTCACTACTCTGCACTACAGTGGTAGAGAACCAATAGAAATCAATCCACATTCCATTTTTAGCTAACTCTGTGGTTTGGGGAGGACTGATTAATGATGACTAGAAGAAAGAGAGTGTTTTCAGCAATGAAATTTCTGTTTTGGGGCCTCTTTTGGGGAAATGAGTTTGAAGCCAGAAAAAGGGCAGGGATTAGAGCTGGCAGAATGATGACTGAGGACAACCAGACTTTTCTCATTTCCCAGAATGAACCCCTTTGGGATACCAGCATAGTCTAACTGGAATAGGTGCTATTTTTATTCCATTGCCAGATGTGACCAGATAGACAGGATGTCTGTCTATCAGCATGTCTCAGCTGAGAAAAATGTGCTTATGGTGAGACTATATTGTTATTAGAAGAGAAAGTGTTATTTAAAATCTTTTATCAGAAATAAAGAATCAGATTCCTAGTTTAATTATACTGGGGAAGATAATTGTCATGATAGGAAGCAAAACAGAGTGCTAGATGTAGAGTAAGGAAGTCCTGAGTTCATGACTTGCCTTTGATACTAGATTTATGATTATGGGCAAGTCACTCAACTTCTCCAAGTTTCATTGTCTTCATTGTCTTAAATATGAATGATAAGACAGTAGATTTAGAGCCAGAAGTGACCTTAGAGATCATGTGGTCAGACTTAAGGCCCACAAGATTCCCAAGTGGTAGAACTAGATTAAACTATAACTGGGAAATGCTTCGCAAGATAAATAAAAAAAAAAGTAACATAGTAGATAATGTTAATTTGTGATTTTCTAAGTCCATATGTAACCCTTAGGGGTCCATTTCTATTTGGGTTTGACATCACTGGTCTAGTCCAATTCCCTCATTTTACATATAGGAAATTGAGGTCCAAAAAAGACCTCACTTGGTCCAAGTCACATAGTAAATGGCTGAGCCAGAAATCAAACCTGGCCCTCTGATTCTAAATCCAGAGTCCTTTTCATTACTCCATACTGCTTAATATGGAGAATTTCTAGCTCTAAGGGTTGTTATGAGGTTCAGAAGAGGTAAACACTTTGAAAACTTAAAGCAGCTAGGTAAGTGTCCATTTCTGTTTCCTTCCTCTTTTCCTCTCCCTTATTAAATTACCACAGGATTTATTTTGCTAAATTGCTATGAACTATATAACTGAACTATTACAGAACCATCTAAACTACTATGTAACTATCAACAAAGGCAAAAATTTGAACAGATGTTTAAAATGAGGAATACAAAGTTACATTAAATCCCTTAATATGTAACAGCAAATAAATGAGCAGAAAACAAAGGACTGTGTTCGTTGTGTGACTCTAAGTTGGTCTGAGGACCTTCTCAGTTTTATGGTATCAACTTTTCCTTTACATTATTATAGTTCATTGCGTTTATGGATAAGTGATCTCAGTGATATGAATACTCATTCCAATGGTATACATCAGAACTTAACCTTACCTTCTTATCTTGTGTAATTGTCTATGCCTTCACATAGATCCTCCAGATGATTTTTCCCAGTGTGCTAGGGTCCTGTCTCTATCCCTTGATATTGCCAATGGAATACATGGGTTTTCCCTTAGTTATTGCTTACTCTCACAAACCTACTTCCTTTTCTGGTTGTGTATCTCTCTGATCACATCCTTTATGCAAATTTTGAATAATTCTTGGTTGTTAATGAGTTGCATCCTACTCAGGAGAAGAAGAAAGGAGAGGAGAAGAGAAGGGGAAGAGGAGAGGAAAGGAGAAAGGTGGGGGGCTAGTGGTGGTGGTGGAGAGAAGAGAAACATACCCAACATTTATCTCTCCATGGCGTTTAGTGTGACCCTAAACTCTGATGCTTTGAAAACTGTGTAACTTGTAGTCATACAATGTAATGATGTTAAAATGATGGACTTTGACTTTTGATAAAGACGGCAGCATGAAAGGCCAGCTCACCTACATGTACTCCAGATTGAATAATAATCAAGAATTCCAAAGAGAAACATCAGTAAACTCCTTTATCCAACCCAGGATTGTATAAAAAAGAGCTGGTTGCCATGAATACTAGAAGAGTGGTCCTCGATGAAAGCCAGCATGAGCTCAAATGAACAGACTGAGAACCTGTGGTAAGGTATTGAACGAATACAGAGCCATTCGAATATTTTAGTATTTAGTGCTTGTTATATCTCAGGGCCTCTGACCTCACTTCCTAAGAGAAAAAATAAATTCATAACTATGGGTAAGGTGAAGGTCATCCATTGCACCTCAGGCCATCACCAGTCATTTTGACTTTTGTCTTTCCACAGGACCTCTATGATTCTGGAGGACAGAGTGAGACTGATAACTTGGCCAAGCTCTGCCTCACTTAAATCCAATTCACATGCAAGTCAAGACATCACTGTGATGTTATTGGTTCTCTTTGAGGAAAAAAGGAACAAGAACAAACAACAATTCATGATTACATAAGCTTTTGGCCTCTCATTTCTCATGTTTGGTCTCTCTTTTCTAATATCTTTTACTGTTCTCCTTTATGTCCATCTTTGTTTGGAAGTCACCAAATATTAAAGTATAGGTCGATTTCATTTGGTGGGTCTTCATAATTCAGGTTTATAATGCTTAAATTATATAATGGTTATACATGTTTTATATTATGTAAATTTTAGAATTTATATAATTATATGGTATATAATACCATAATTCATAATTCAGGTCTTCATAAAACTTCCTTTATCTCTTCATCCTCTGTAGTAGATATTAACAGATAGATCCACTAATCTTTGTGGTGACACATGCACTTTCTGCCACCATTTAACATGGACATTTCAAAATAAAATGATTAAATAAATGTCCCTGACATGATATTTGTTGTCTTTTGAATCACCATGAAACTAACTCTACCATTGCCTTTATTTGCCTTTCTAACGAGAGCCTGTAAGCTTCCCATCCATTTAGCAATAGTCTCATTTTATATTCTGGTTTTATTTGTAGGGAAAATATCAAGATTGATTTGATTTAATTGAATTTGGTTGACTAATAAGGATATTCCTTGTCTCTAATCAAGTTACCATAAATCAATCAACAAGTGCTTACTCTATGCTGGACCTCTGCTCAGCACTGGGTATATAAAGACAAAAATGGAAATCTTTGTCTTCAAAGGGTTCACATTCCAAAAGGGGAGAATGTGTGTGTGTATGTGTAAATATATGTGTATATATGTGTGTATACATACATATGATGTATATAAAACAAATACTAGTTTGGGCAGAAAGCATATTATCAATTGGGGGGGATCAAGAAAGGCTTCATATAGACATGGATTCTTAAGCTGAGTTCCTGAAGGATGTCGGGGATTCTAAGAGGCAGAGAGATGCAGAAGCCAGTGAATTATAAGAATGGGGAACAGCTGGAGCAAAGACACTGCTATGGGATATGAATTGTTGGTGTATGTGGAACTGTGAAGAGGCCAGTATGTTTGAACTGCAGAGTTCAAAGAGGAGAACAATGTGTCAAAAACCTAAAGGGCTGTTACAAAGAAATTTAAATGTTAAACAGGAATTTATATTTGATCCTAGAGACAAGGGAGAAGCATTAGAGTATTTTATCAAGTAGGAGGGTGAAATGTAAATACTTAGGAAAATCACTTTGGTGGCTCTGTGGGAGATGGATTGGAGTGGGAAGAGACTACCGGGGAAAACCAATAGCAGGCTACTTCAGTAGTCTAGGTAAGAAGCAATGAGGCTTAAATGGAGGTGATGGTTGCGTGAATAAAGAGGAACGGACATAAAGTAGAGATGTTATGGAGACAGAAATGAAAAGATCTAGCAACTGATTAGATGTGTGGGACAAATATATTACTTCTTTTGGTTTCAATTTACCTTTCCATCTGTTAAGGATTGTCTTTTCTTCAATCATTCTAGTGGAAGGGAAAACATATTTCTTATTTTTTCTTCTGTTGTTAACCCATACTTAAATAAGCCACTCTAATGAAAATTTTTCTATTACTATGTAGCAATCTTTAATCAGTGTAGTCTCCCAAAGAGAGAGTTAATTTGGAATCAGAGCACTTTGGTTCAAATTCTAGCTTTGTCACTTATTATCTGTGTGATGTTGAAAGTCCTTTAACCTCTCAGGGTCTTTGTTACCTTTATATTGAGAGAAATGATTACTAATAAATAGTGCTTTGGAGAGATTCAGATTTTCATCACCCCAATTTCAAGACCTTAGTCTCTGAAGATTGAGCTAACCATCTCCTCTTATCAGATTCCCACTTCTCCCAAACTTACAAGGAATCTCTAATCCAAGGTGCATTCCATTCAACCAAACTTGGGTGGAGATTGATTCCTCTTTTTAAACTGCCCATGCCTGGAAGGTGGACTGGGTATAGAGATAGCCTTTCTGTCTAAGGGGACTTGATATTACTCTGAGTCCCTCATTGGAGTAAACCCCTTTCTCTTTGTAAAGTTCACCTCTCGTTAATTGTTAGCCATTCAGAGTAGATTGCTATTCTTTTGAACACTAGTTTTCCAAAAGAACATATAACTTATAAGCCCACTGCCTTGATTGTCTTTGGTCTAAGACAGAGATGGCCAAGTGATCATCCTTTCATTAAAAAGCTGACATTATGAATAAAATGATTAAATTATCCAGAAATTTTGTCTCTGAAACTGTTTTCATCACCATAGTATGTCAAATAAGGGTATTGGACTATATAAACTTTAGGACAACATAAACTTTTTAACCCTAAATCTATGATCTTTTGAATTTGAACATTTCCTTTATCAAATATTGGAGTTCCATTTTGAGATGACCTCTAATTACCTTCTCTCTCTCCCCACTTTTTAATTTTTGTATGATTTTTTGAAGTTCTTCTTAAATACTTAGTCTCTTGGCTAGAACATTACTTTAAGGAATTATTGAAAACTGGTTTATATTTATTTAAGAACTATGAGTTCTTTAAAATGTCATTTTTGAATTAGAATATTGGTTGTTGTAAGATCTCCTTTAAATGGATATTCTTCCAACAACTTTTCAAGTGCTGACAGCTATTTTTTTCAAATACAAATTTATTTATTTAACTTTTTACATTCATTTTCACAAAATTTTGGGTTCCAAATTTTCTCTCCATTTGTCCTCTCCCTCACCCTAATACACCGAGCATTCTAATTTCCCCTATCACCAATCTGCTCTCTTCCATCATCCCTCCCTTCTCTTGTCCCCATCTTCTCTTTTGTCCTGTAAGGCCAGATAACT